>VWZY01004131.1:52657-70090 GCA_013399075.1 Chloroceryle aenea
GGGTGTCAGAGATTTAAATCCAGGAAGTTGAGTAATAAAAACAACAGTGAAATTGCTGCTAATCAAATCCAATCAAAGGTTTTTTCTTTCCTCCGGTCTCCACTCATCACACATATGCTCCCCCACACCGCCCCCCCTCCAGAGGACGTTTAGGGACAAGGCAAAATCCTCTCACAACACAGTGCAAATGTTTCTCGATCCTAAAAAATTGGATTACATAGGGCATCTTGAATAGTTAGTTTAACATACATTAATCAGGCAAGACTGCAGGCTAAAGCCTGTGTTGGGCAGAGTTAGGACACTGCTAGAAAATGGGTCAGATGAGCAACAGTCTGCAAAATAGGCATATGGAAAGAAGTAGCCACTAAAATCATAGAATCACGGAATCATCTAGGTCGGAAAAGACCGTTAAGATTACTGAGCCCCACTTCCAAATGTTGATGTTTCTTAAAGATCATTTGTAAAAGATGGTTTTGTATCCTTTTAAGACTGAAAATTCTTTGCATTAGGAAAAGGGTGTCTTTGCACTAGCTTGGTACAGGGCTTTTTACAAGAGACCCCCATCCATGACTAGGTTTTCTTAGTGCTATGAGACTTTTAAACAGTAATTAAAAATGTCAGTTAAAGGATGCATACATATGTATGAAATATATAAAATGTAAAATATATAATATATATAAAAACTAGCATGCTTTATAGATAGGTTATTACCATGACTAATTTTCTCGGAGATGTGCAGCTTATTTTCCCATTAAAAAACTACTTCCAAGAATTGGCATTCTTCTGTCTAGTTTTTATTAAAATGGTAATTTTACAACACTCTTCTGCATTTTGAAGTGTCTTTTGTACATTGTCCAAATTAGATTAGAATACTTTCTTATTCAAGAGGAATTAAATAAAAAGGTTTATCTACTCTTTTTCCAATGATTCCTGTTTGGCAAATAAAGCTGAGCTTTATTTAAATTAAACCACCGATTATCCAATTAAATAAAACATTATCGCCTTCTGTCACAGGGATTTCATTTAAGCGTACTAAGTCAGAACAGACTTTTCCAATAATGAGTGTGGTTGCCAATTAGTAATACGATGGCATGTAAGTCATTAGCAAGGAATGAAAACAGTACCTGACCTGGTCAGTTCAAATGCATTTTCACCCCTATCAACATCGCTGACTTGAGGGGTCAACAATTGCTCTTTTTCTAATTCTTCTCCAGAAGAAGATTTTTGCTGTGTTTTGCAGAATTCAATAATATTAAAAAAATGTGCAAAATGTGCAAAAACACATTCCATAATAAATACATTTTTCTTTCAGGAAATACAATCGCCTATAGACCAAAAAAATATTGCTAAATCAAAAAAAAATTGCACACTAGTAAAATATTGAAAGAATAAAAAATCTATCAATAATGTCTCATTATAATTTGATTATACAAGTAATTATATATGTAGTTACATGTTGCATGTATTTCAGATGATGACTTTTATATTGCCATTTCAGCTAGAATTGATGCATATAGAAAACAGTGTCATCATCCTCTCAAACTTTAATGTACAAATCAATGTCAGTCATTTTTTTTTGTTATTAAGTTATTCTTACTGAACTCACGTAACTCCATGATACAATGTGCTCTGTGTATGGATGCTCACAGGTTTAAATCCACAGTTATGCTGAATTCCATTTAGGAGAAATGTTCTGCAGAATGGTAACAGGTGAGGGGACCAAGAAGCCTCTAGGTATTAACACAGTTAAGTAACAATAACATCACAGGTTCCCAGAACAAATTCCAGTAGTGGCTATTAGACAACAATAGAAGAAAAAATTTGAGGAAATTGATCAATTTCCAATTTCTTCTTTCTCCCATGCAATTTTGTACATCCTGCTAATGTAGTATCAGCTACAATTAGGTCTACAGCTGCTGATGACAGCTCAGTGGAAAATTATTTCATCATCTCATTAACACTTTATAATATCAGAATTTGGCAAGTATTTGCCAGGAACAAAGCAGGGAATTGAATCTGAAATTCTACAGTCCCATGACTTTAATGCATCAGATGGGAAAGGAGAGGTTGTGCTACATATTCTCATGCATAAATGTGGCCTTTTCTTTCTCACTATGTACTTGAAAGCTGTGGTAAAGTATCTTATAGTTCAAAGGAGTCTGTGCAAGACATCAACTGTCATAAATGAACACATTTCAATTGGCACCAGTGGAGCTGGTTTGATTTACACATGTGAAAGCATTGGTGCTTCCTCTGTTACCAGTGCCTGGCGAGGGTCCCAGTGGCTAAGTAGAAGCATATTATTGATGCCTGGAACTGAGAAGAAACTAAATGAAGATAAGATATTACAATCAAATTCTATATTCTTGCTATTTAATTGTGCAAGATCTGCAAAACAATCAATAGCACTGCCGTAATTAATTAAAATGGTAACTATGGAGGGGTGGTGCTCTTTTAAGAGCATACACAAATATAGTATTTCCTTTTTGAAACAGGAATCACAGTAAGAATATCAAAACCACCTGCACCTCTCTGGATGCCACATACTGACAGTATTGTATTATTTTGCATTACATTTCCTGCTGTATCCCTTCTACACCTCATATAAAAGATCAGTGCATGAAAATATGAATTATGCTGTATGCATAGAAAATAAAAATAGATAGTAGAGACCTAGGAAGCCTTTACATGAAACACACTATATCTATACAAAAAAATTGTAAGATATCATATAGAGAAGAGTTTATAATTTCTAATGACAGCCTAATTATATTGATGAAGATAGTCTCCCTGAAGATCACCAGATAACCAATGTTTAAAATTTGAGAACAAGCAGCTTGTATTCTGTTGCAGTTAGATTGAAAAGTGTACTGGAATTAAGATGTAGGCAAGCTTAGTTATTTTCAGTCTAAAATAAAGTGTTTATGCCTGTGAAATCACAAAATCTGTTTTCTTTCAAGAGTATGTGAATGTGATGCATTCTCTGTAGAATATACTCTATAGAAGTCTTAAGGTACATGCTATAAAATCATGTTTTATTTTCCTTATTCCTTATATGTTAACTACTTGGGCTTTACATGGAAAATACCATTAACATCACGGGACATATGCTTGAATACCAAATCCAAAATGAGCAATACATGAGATTGCTCATCTCACCTAATAATGGGTCATGATATTAAGGAATTTTTTTTTTTTCTTGATATCTAATTTCCCATGGAAGCTATAGCTACAGCTGCTCAGTTGCATGACTTTTTTTTTTCTTTTCACAGGAACTACCCAACTAATGCCAGTGGGAATGCCTTTGTGTAGGCTGTAGGACTAGCTATGAATACATGATAGGGAAGACAGTGTATTGTATGCCATTCTGCTTCTGAAGGGACAGACAAAAAGACAGCTGTCTATTGATGGCTGGCACGGCAAATAGGCTCTGAGCAGCTTCCCACTCCTTCCCTTGGTGGCATTCACTTCTCACTCCAAATGTCTGGAGCTAATTCAGTTAATCTTGAACTTCTTCATATCATACTGTCCCATCTAGTTAAAGCAGTTGCTTGCTTTTGTAAGCCTGGCTCTTCTGAAAGTAGTTATGGAAAACTCCAAACCTCCTGCTCTTGTGAGGAAGCAGTAACCCATACGAGGGACAGCAGCTGTGAAGCAGCATACATTTTCATACCACAATGGTAACTAGGAGAAGAAATGTATCTTCAAGTAAGTGGTCATAAACAGCTAAAGGCACAGTAATCTGGAGACAGCACAGTAATCTGGAGACATTTTTTTCCTACTGTTAATCAGTACCTAACTGTGTAACCTAAAACTGTGATTAGGGATTACCTGGCCTCCATAGTCATAGAAATGGTGCACCTGACCACATAAAAAAGTGAATCTAGAGCCTGACTCTGGTCCTTGACTCAGCTCTGCAAAATATCCAGAGAGCTTCTCTGGAAAGTCAAAGGCTCAGAGTAGTTCTTAGAAGCATACTCTCCTTAAGACTGCCTAAACTAGGTTTACCCTACTTTAGGAAGCCACAGTTCCGTGACCTGAAAGGACACCGATCACCACACCATCTCCTCTTGCATTACCCAGTGGTCTGCCTATACCAAAATCCCTTCTGTGCGTATATCCCAAAGATTATGATGTTAAAAATATTTATGCTAAAAATCACTGATGGATACACAACTTTTAAGTACTTTTAACAGGACTCTGTCATATTAAAAAAAACAAAACACAGGTTCCTTTAGTTAGAACATGAAAAGAAAGATGAGCTGTAGGGTCTCCTCTTTGACTGAACAGACTGTTGGAAACATATGCTGAAACAGTATTAGTTTAAGTCTTTTGCATTTGGAGAGGTCAAAGATTTTAAACCGATTATAAAAGCTTATGCTTAATTTGACATTGATTGGAACTTTAAGTAGCAAATAAATCTGCTATTTCATTTTTTATTTATATCAGTATACTTTTCAATTCCAGTCTGATTGTGGGGGGTTTTAGAGAAAAGGTCTATTTAATTCTGTTGGTGCTAATTAAACTTTCTTTGTTTTGATCTTTCCCTTAATACATTTTTTTCATTATTTCAAATATTTTTCTTCACTGACTGACTTGCAAACAAATACAAAAACTCGCTTCCTCACATTTTTAAACTAAAGTTATATCAAAAAGCTTATTCTGTAAATCACACTTGCTGTAAAGCACTGCCAGTTAAGGTGTCTCTTTTTGTTTTATAATGACACACTAGAATAGGTAGGGAATGAGACTAAAAAAGATTCTGCCTCAACTTGTCTATGAATGTGACAGGGCATACCATCATAAACTATTTGATCACTCTCTTTTCTAAATAGGAAAAAAACCACCACCACATATATTCAAGGCATAATTTTAAGGCATTTACACGTACGGAATATTGAGTGAAGCATGTTATTAATTTCTTTAACTTAAGTTGGGCAAAAAACACAGTCAAACAAGCACATCACAAAATAAAATTAAAAATAATCCATTAGCCATGAAGCAATGTGTAATGTGTATGATGCATAGGAATAGAAGATACAGCAGAGAAACTGAAAGACTTCTGTGCCCAGATGTCTCGATTCCAAGAAAGTGCAATAAAGTGAATCATGTTCCAGCTGCAAGATTTCCTCAAAACAATAGTTTTAAAGGCTCTGTTAATGAAATCACCTTTCCACACAGCAAGTGCTGATTTTCCTCAGGTTCCAGAAGAAGCACAGGAAAGGGTTGTGTTGCATATATTTCTTTAATTTTGCTGAAACATTCAAAATGCTTTCAAGTTAAATATTCTTTGGTTATGGAACCCTAACTTGCTGTGCATTTGCTACCGTGTTGAGGCAAACTTCTTTCAACACGGCTTGGGATTGTGGTATAATTCAACCAAAAATGGAATAAACAGCTGTTCCTCCATGTTTTAAAACTACTTGCTGAAGCTGGTTTCTGGTCCGATCAACATACATTCTTTGTCTCAAGGACCAACAAGAAATAAATAGAAGCAGTGATTACTTAAGAGTAGAGTAGCAAATTAAGAAATTTGTGCCCTCAAAGTAGGTAGGTTCAAAAAAAAAAAAAAGAATGAGATTAATGAATAACTACTACAAAAGAGGAGCAGAAACTTGGTTTTGAGGTGGGTAGAGTACATGCAGTCACTCTAGGGCTAGAGGAATTAAAATGCTAAAGGAGCATACACCTTGCAAGCCTGCTTGAGTGTCATCTCCTGCATCATGATGTCCGTACTGCAACATGACACCTTTTCCTATTCAGAATGACAACAAAAACCAGTGGTGGAAGCCAAGGCATAATGGCAGAGGAAGGCCTACATGATAAAAGGGCTGTAGTATTTTTAAGCTCCCTTAGAACAGGAAAATGTTCAATATAGCTGGCAGGGATATGAACCTTATTTCCAATTTCAGAGTTTTAGAAATAACAACAAAGAGGTCATATCTACGATTTGTTACTCAATCAGATATAATTAGTGTCTTCAGGAATAGCTCCAGTCATTTCAACAGAATGAATATGAGGTGCTATTCATGATACTGAAACTTACTAAATCAGAGAATATAATAAATAAACAAGTAAATTGGTACAATACGTATAACTGACACACTGCATAGTTTGCATTTTCCTTTAGCCTGACTTACAGAAAAAAATCCAGCCAGTTTTGCATAAAAAAAAATAAATAAAAGTTTTCATTGTGGTCTTTTGATTAATTGACATTTAAAAGAAAGAAATTTCTGAAGACAGGAAAAATACCAGATAGAATTCATTCTTCAGGTGTGGATTATTTAAAACAAGCAGGGGTTATATGGCACTATGCAGGACTGGATCAAATTGCGGAAATCTTTCATATATTGTAAGTTATGAATCCATCCATATTTCACATATCATTAATTTGCATTTTGCAAGAATATTGGTAAGTGTTCTGTTTAATAAAAACATCACACCTATGTACTAACAAGTAAATATATTCCATAGCTCAACCCTAAATCATTTCTGCTCAAATGGAGCATATTAATTATAAATCTGAACAGTGACTGTCTCTGCTGGACTATCCCAATGCAAATTTTTTTCAAAATGTGTGGAGTTTACATGAAGTTATATTTTAGCTATAGCATTTTACTTGCAAGATTTACTCGTGTTTTCAATGGATAAAGAAAAATGTTCCTAAGAATGAGTGCAAAATACAGTATAATAAAGAAATTAAAGAGCTTTATAATTTGGAACAGAAGTGATTGCATGGCTTCAGCAAGACCTCTCTTTTCTATAATGGTGGCTGTACTTATGTCTTATGCTGATGAGATGAAAGAACAGCCACCCCTCCTGCTGTTGCTATTAGAGATGGAGAAAGAAGAGAAGAGCATAGAGTCATTTTACCCACAGAGAGGGCAGCAAGGTTATTGCTAGAGATCTTGGAATAGAGAAGAAACAGGAAGCAAGGTAGAAGAACTGTGTCTGGAAGAGTGTATAATTCACTTGTTTCTGATAGAGCTGATCAATGAAACAACAGAGATGTTAATTTGTCTCTTATGCTTCTGCATATAGTTCTTCCAGAAATCCAGGAGAAAAAAAAATTCACAAAGGCAAAATCTCTCCAGATCCCATGGAAGCCTAATTGTGGCCATAAAGTTTAAATCTTGGCCTTGAGAAAGTCAAAAGCAAAACAGCTATTGTCTCCAAAATTATTCATTAATAATTAGGGCCCTGCAAGTACTAGCAGAGTGAGCATAAACATTTGTTTTTGTTTGAATTCATGCACATAGGTAATTTTTTTTTTTCCATTTTCAAATTTTAACAAACTGAAGTTCTCAAAACAGAAACAACAAAAGTATTTTGTTTGGCCTATCAGAAAGATGGGTACAATCATTATAGCATGGCCTGTTGTGACAGGACAACAGACAATGGTTTTCAACTAAAAGAGGGTAGATTTAGACTAGATAAAAAGAAGAAATTTTTTACAATGAGGGTGGTGAAACATGGGAACAAGTATCCCAGAGAGGTGGTAGGTGCCCCNTATTGTCTCCAAAATTATTCATTAATAATTAGGGCCCTGCAAGTACTAGCAGAGTGAGAATAAACATTTGTTTTTGTTTGAATTCATGCACATAGGTAATTTTTTTTTTTCCATTTTCAAATTTTAACAAACTGAAGTTCTCAAAACAGAAACAACAAAAGTATTTTGTTTGGCCTATAAGAAAGATGGGTACAATCATTTTAGCATGGCCTGTTGTGACAGGACAACAGACAATGGTTTTCAACTAAAAGAGGGTAGATTTAGACTAGATAAAAAGAAGAAATTTTTTACAATGAGGGTGGTGAAACATGGGAACAAGTATCCCAGCTAGGTGGTAGGTGCCCCATCCCTGGAAACATTCAAGGTCAGGTTGAATGGGGCTCTGATTAACATGATGTAGGTAAAGATGTCCCTGTTCACTACAGGGATGTTGGACTAGATGACCTTTAAAGGTCCCTTCTAACACAACCCATGGTATGATTCCATTTTACTTTCTTGTCTGGAAATCATTCAACATCTCTCTCTCCCTCCCTCCTGCCCTCCCTCTCTCTCTCTGATTTTCCAGAACCTGAAATAATACTATTTTATCGCTTCAAGATTCAAGAGATAGGATAAACTTAATCAAATAATGCTTTTTGCAATTTTAACTATAAATCTGCAGTTAGACCAAAATCAGTCTGAACTGTTTCCACTGGTTGTGCAGGAGTTACTTGTTATGTGACAGGAGTTTTATCCATTTATTGATGTTCACGGGTTTCTTTCACAGCTAAATTCATCTGGATTTGCAAGAGCTGCTAATTATGATAATATTCACAAAGCGAAGCATATTTTGGCAATTTTCCTAAAAAATATATACCTTTGGTGTGATAGATGATTTGCACCTGCCCTTTTTGAACATAAGAACAGACTCAGCTGTTAATAATAATAAATTAATTGGCTGGAAACCTTCTAAGCTTCAACCATTATTTCCTTTGTGCTCTGCCTTTCAATTTTCATGGATTTGCAACACAGTTCTCAAGTTCATCATCTTACAACACTTTCTGCAAATATAGAAACCAGGATTGATAAATATATTTGTGCCTCTCTAAAAGTACAATGCAAATACAGCATATGATAAAGAACAAATTTTTGCTTTATTCTGACAAATATTTTTACTCACTGAATAATAAAGAATTTCTACTGTGAATAAGGCACTTTAAGAAAACATATAATAGAGTGACAGAGGTACTTCAACTATACCTGAAAGATGTATGTATAGAAACTATATATTTGTTAATGAGATCAAAGAACACTGGTACATATTTAGAATTAGATCAGTTAATCTAAACTAATTACAATCTGTTTGTTATTGAAACTCCTCCTCTAGCAATATTTGCAACCTAAATTGAGCTAAATTTAACAATGAAGGATAATGTAGTCTGATTTACATAGGACAGTAAGTCAATTACTGCAGGAATCCAATTAAATCAGGAGAATAATACATAAACAGAGTGCTTTTGCTTAAACCAAATCAAAGAATGAACAGGTAATTACACTTACTGACTAATGAATTTACCAAAAATGAGTAAGACAGAAAACAGTAGTTATTTCTGTTGTTCATCTTTTTTTGAGGGGAAAATATTCTAGATATGCAAATTACTAAATCTGTAGAAAGCAAGTGCTTATAGCTCTATTAGCAAGTTGATTATTAAAATACTTATTTTCAGTGCAAAGCTGTTAGAGCATCTCCTTTCTTTCAAGGATATCTTCTGCAGAATAGTATTGTATAGATGCAATGCAGTCAAAACAGCCTTACAAGAGTATTCCCTTGATTAAGTATTGCTTAGAGTAAGTGAAGAGTATTGCTCCCAAGCACTGAGGCAAGCTGTATTTTCCTATCTTGTTCAGAAGGTAAGATCTACCTCCAGAACAATGATCATAGGGTGTGACTAAACGAACATAGCAGGCGCAGCCACTGAAAACACTGCATGCATGCCACTTGTGGAAAGACATGCAAGGCTGTACTCTGTAGTACTGCACTGTATTTATGTATAAGGAACAACATGCAACTGCCAAACCCCATATCCACACCAGGTCGCAGGTCTATTTGTACCAGCCATGTGCCCCATAGAACTTGTTCTATTAAAGGAACAATGGGGAGTTTGACTCTGTAAGAACAGAAAAAGGCTTTATGCATAGAGCTTCCTCCTCCTACCCTCACCTTCCACATCTGCATGGGAAAACAGCCATTTGTGTTGAGCTGCTTTGAGATCCAGTTAAGAGCTGCATCCTTTACTCTAAAACTAAGTTTTTCAAGAGACTGGCTTTGGGGCATGAAAAGAATACCCTTGTAGTGGGCGCTTTTAACCTTTCAGAGTAACTTCATCCCTGTCTGGCATCCAGATGACCTTGATTTGAGTGCTGCAAAATTTGCTTTGAAAAATCATCTAGCACAGACAAAAGAAAAAATTTAAGCAAAAACAAGCTTTCGATTTACTGTATGTGTCCCTTTAAAGTGCATATTTTTCATTTTAATGATACATTTACAGGAAGCATGAATTGATGTTGTGGGATGCCAAACACCTGTCACAATGAAATTTCATGCTTTGAAATCATGAACAAACTATGTCACCACACACTTACAGTCTTACCAGGACAACGTTCCTTTGTAAGAATTCAACTGAATACTTTTTTTTTTTTTTAATAAATATTCTTTTAAAACAGATAAAATTAGCGTCACACCTCTGCTAAAGATTTTGAAATTCATGAATACATCAATAATTATTTGCCAATTTGTTCATTAACTGAATGACTTAGTTAGATTGGGCTTAGCCAGTCTATTTAACAAGCCATTGTGACACCAATCTCCCACAAGATAAAAATAATCTTAAAATTACTTTGTTTTATACAGTACTTTCAAGTAGTGGAGTTTCCATTACTGGAACAGCTGGTACCTGGAGGAACATTAATTTTCCTCCTAATCTGATATACCAGATGCATATTCCTGAAGTATCTATTTTGTAGTAAACTGTGTTACTACTGTGGACACCTGGTGACAATTTTGGGGCTTGTGTGACTCCATTATTATCATCCTTGTGGAATACCAGATTCCTTAGGATTTTTATTTTTTTGGTAAAAACTCTATAATCTTCACCACTGTAAAGATAAATGTACACAAATTCATTCCTAAGTGTGAGATGAATGTGAAATGGAATCTATATGTTAGACAAAAAAACAAGGGGGGAATATGAAAATTCTTCATTCCGCAAATAATATTTTTTTTTTTTCATACCCAAGAAAGAACCTCAGAAATGCTGATTAACCTTCCACTCTAAACAAACCTGGTACATGCCTTCTCTACTCAAACAAGTTTGTCCTTGAAAGGCACTGTCTTCACTTTTAAGAAAGAGCAACAGGAAGATTTTCAGAAGATAGGAAAAAAACAAAATTATACAGAGTGGCTTTCCAACTTGCCCATGATCTCTGAATGACATGACTTTGATAGACAAATTAGTAGGTGTTTCAATCAGGCGGGGCCATACACAGCTCAGCTAAGAAGATGTACATGCCTATCTATAAAGAGTCTACAAAGGAGTGGTTATGGATCTCAGCCAGGGGACATTTCTCCCCATGACTGCAGCAGCATTCTAACATGCACCTCTCAGCACAGCATCGTAGACACAGCAGAACCACTGAGGAAACATTGTAAGGTGCTGCAACCACCGAGGGAATGCTGTAAGGTGCTGCCAAATGAGTTCCCCAAAGTGCAAATAAGCCTTTGTTTTCCCCATATCCCTGGCTGCCTTTAGTGCACTGATCCTGCTGCTCCCCCTACCTCTGTCCCATGCTATGCAAGGCAGCAGGTACCAGCCAGTTCTCTACTCAGCCCACAGGAGCTCGTACCTTCCCTTGTTGGCCAGTACTGCCTGTTGTGAAAATGGTGGAAAGGAAATTTTCCCTGTAGACATGGGAAGTAATAAACTACTCACGGCAACAGTAAATTAGCAGCACTATCAGCACAGCAGGATGTGTGGGGGATTTGAGTAGCAACACACTGTCAACTTTGAGAACTTTGGCGCAGGCAAGTCCATGACATTCAAGTTGTACAAACTCACATTCATGGAATAGCTACAGATAACAACTGTCCATGCAGAGCAAACGTCACTAGAGGCGTTGCTGGGGCAACCACAGGGTATTTAAAGACAGTGAAGCGTGAAGCGGCCCAGCACGCGCAGAGTGAAACAGCAGCCGCCTCTCTCCAGAGAGCAGCCAGTGGGGCAGAGAACGAAGGCCATGTTGTCATGCAGGTGGAGTCGGTGATAAGGTGTCCAGCCAGATGGACCCAGCCAAGAAGGTGATATGCTAGAGAGTAGCTCTGTGGAAAAGGACCTTGGATTCCTGACAGACAAGTTATCCATAGGATAACAATGTGCCCTTGTGGCCCAGAAAGCTGGGGTGCATTAAGAAGACTGTATCCAGCAGATCAAGGGAGGTTCTGCTCCCTCTCCACTCTGCCCTAGTGAGACCTCATCTGGATTACTGTATTCAGTTCTGGGCTCCCCAGTTCAAGAGGGACAGAGGTTTGCTTGAGAGACTCCAATGGAGAGCTACAAGGATGATTAAGGGGCTGGAACAGCTACCTGCCTTATGAGGAAAGGCTGGGGATTTTTAGTCTGGAGAGAGGATTGAGAGGAGAATCATCATAGAATCATAGAATCATAGAATAGGCTGGGTTGGAAGGGACCTCAGAGATCATCGAGTCCAACCCTTGATCAATTACCGCCACAGTCACTAGACCATGGCACTGAGTGCCACATCAAGTCTCTTTTTAAATGTCTCCAGGGACGAAGAGTCCACCACCTCCCCAGGCAGCTCGTTCCAATGTCTGATCACCCTTTCTGTGAAAAATTTCTTTCTAATATCCAATCTGAACTTCCCCCGGCACAATTTAAGACCATAGATCTAATTAATGTCTGTAAATACACAAGGTCTGGGTGTCAAGAAGGCAGAGACAACCTCTTTTCACTTGTGCCTTCTGATAGGATGAGGGATAATGGATTCAAGCTCAGGAAGTTCCACATCAACATGAGGAAGAACTTCTTTACTGTAAAAGTTGTAGAGCATTGGAATAGACTCCCCAGCGAGGTTGTGGAGTGTCCTTCTCTGGAGACTTTCAAGACCTGTCTGGATGCATTATTAAGTGATCTGCTCATTTTGTTCTGCTCTGGCAGGGGGATTGGACTTAATGATCTTCGGAGGTTCCTTCCAACACCTAACATTCTGTGATTCTGTGTCCAGCAGGTGTAGGGAAGTGATCATGTCCCTGTCCTCGGCACTGGTGAGGCCCCAGCTTGAGTACTGTTTTCAGTTTTGGGTGCCACAGTATAAGAAAGACATTGAGGTGCTGGAGCAGGTTCAAAGAAAGGCAACAAAGGTGATGAAGGGACTGGAGAACATGTTTTATGAGGAGTGGCTGAGGGTACTGGCATTGTTCAGTCTGGAGAAGACGAAGCTGAGGGGAGACCTTATTGCTCTCTACAGCTACCTGAAAGGACACTGTAGAGAGCTAGGTGCTGGTCTATTCTCCCAAGTTACAAGTGATAGGATGAGAGGTAATGGGCTTAAGGCACTAGAAAAGGCTGCCCAGGGAGGTGGTAGAGTTGCCATCCCTGGAAGTGTTCAAAAAAACGTGTAGACTTGACATTTCAGGACATGGTTTAGTGGTCAGTGTAATGTTAGGTAGATTGTTGGAGTTTATGTTCTTGGAGGTCTTTTCCAACCTTAATGATTCTATGAGTCTGTGTGATTCTGTGATCAATTTATTGAGGGCATTATCAACCCTATTTGGAGGAAGGGAAACAGACAAAGAAATAGATGGGTACAAAGTAGCCCAGAGGTACAATCTGTAAACAGAATTCAGTGAAAATGAGGTGACTTTAAAGACAGTGCTCTATCTTGCTGCCTTCCATCAGAACAGCTGCTGTAGATAAGCATTAAGTTTGCTCTCCGTTCAAGCCACAGAACCCCAAACAGAGGTCAGAGAAGCAAAGCAGAATAATCTAATATTATACAACTCAATCTGGGAACACCTAAAAAATGACTGGTCCCACTAACTCCACCTGAGTCTGAAGAAGAGCAAATATGATGGTCTTGACAGAGATCTAAAGCAAACTTGTCCTCCCTCCATATGAAACTGGGTTAGTTCAATGAAGATTTAACAATGAAAACACTAAAGGTCAAGACATTGAAACCAGGGCCTATGAGAAGAAAATTTGGATCATTTGTCAGCACAGAAGTAAATAACCAAATGAAGTTTCCCCAGCTGCTGGTTCTACACACACAAACATACACCCACATGTGTTCCATATGCTTGTTTTGAGTAGCTCTTTTACTGGTGAGACATGAAAGAGGAAAGAAGGGGAAAAAAAAAATTTGATCAAACATGTGTAAATCATATGCATTACTAATGGATGTTGCAAAACAGCTAGCAAATGTTTCCAAAAGAAAGGGCAAATGAATTTTACATAGACAAGTATTTTAAAAATATGCATTTTTTGAGAATCTTGAAGGAAGAAAACAGATGGCATTTTAGACTGCAATCTACATACAAGATTTCTCTATCACAGATTGTGAATAATGTATGCAACCTTTCTCATCTCTTTCATATATAGAAGGATTTGAAATATTAATTTTTGTCATTTAGAAAAAAATACAGTGAATATTTTCATGAGCACATATTTAAGAGAAAGTACTATCCCTCCCAGGAATGAGCATTAAACCAGTAGCTAGGAAATATCTTCTGTTCTCCATAATTCCTTTTACCTTTTTTTTCACATAAAAATGTTTCTCTTAAAAAAATAATTTTTGTTCTGGACTATTTTAATTTTCTTTCCATAAAACAAACAAACAAACAAATAATAAAAAAAACCCTTCATGTTATCTTCCATTATTACCGTGATCAAAAAATTCTATTTAAACAAGTCACATAATAAACAAAATATATCAACAATTTCTGTCATGATTCTTCCAAATTTGCATTGCCTGTTTCATGCTTTGTCTTATCAGTCAGTTAGCATCAAGTCAAAATTTATTAAAATGGAAATCTCACAGTGATTTCAGCATAAATTTGCTCTGTCTCATCCTTTCTGTTCTTTGTATGTTTTTCTCACATTGAGAAAAGCAACAGCTGAACATGCTCTAACATAAATAAGACACAGAATGTGTATAGACAAATGTAACTTTTACTCGAGCTTTATTTTGGACTTGTAGTCCCCCTGTAGACCTCACATACAGATCATAGACATTTTTCTGAATGTATACATACGTGCGCACACACACATATATTTACTAGGCTCCACAAATATAATTTGGGAGTTACTTGTTTAAAAGAGAATTCAACAACACAACAAAATATACACTGAAGCAAGCAATGGAAATTTTTTGTGCAGGAACTTCTCTTGCCTTTGTACCTTAGAAGCTCATTTATTCTAACTCAAGAGCTTGTTTCTGCTCTGATTTTGTGCAAACAAAAAAAAAGACCTATTTCCTAATATGTAGAGTTTTCAAGGATTGTAGACTATGGGGGATGTACATTACCAGCATGAAAATATGACATAATTAAGCACATACATTGTAAAAATATGAATCTTAATGTAAATATCACAAAGCGCCACTCTAAAATTGAGATCATAATATCCTACTTTATACTACTATTCTGCATAAAATCTTCCTCACCTTTGGACACTTCACTGTATAGATCACTTCTGTTCAGTAGCAATTCTTAAAAGGACTGGAAAAATCCAGGGAAAGAGGGCTGACAAAGCATGAGAGCACTTAACTAGCCTTCAGTAGTTTCTCTTACCTGTTTTTCAGACATGAGCTGTACCTATGTTAGCAAGTAACATGTACTAGGAAGACTGTACCTGTAGAATGAAGCAGCTGATGCTGAGGAATAAAGCTCACAATAAATGCAGGTGTTTTTTGCTGCGGACAAGATCTCATATGGTTCGATGGACTAAGTGCCAATTCATGTAGTGCATCTTTTTCACAGAATCACACAGAATCGAAGAATGTTAAGGATTGGAAGTGAACCTCGAAAGATCGTCTAGTCCAACCCTTCTGCCAGAGCAGGACCACCTAGAGCAGGTCACACAGGAACACATCCAGGTGGGTTTTAAATGTCTCCAGAGAAGGAGACTCCACAACCCCTCTGGGCAGCCTGTTCCACTGCTCTGTCAACCTTACTGTGAAAAAGTTTTTCCTTAAATTTCTTTGGAATCTCCTATGCTCCAGTTTGCACCCTTTGCCCCTTGTCCTATCATTGGACATCACTGTGAAGAGCCTGACTCCATCCTCCTGACACTCGCCCTTTACATATTTATAAATATTAATGAGGTCACCCCTCAGTCTTCTCCAATCTAGAGAGACCCAGCTCCCTCAGCCTTTCATCATAAGGGAGATGCTCTACTCCTTTAATCATCTTTGTGGCTCTGTGCTGGACTCTTCTGCGCAGAAAGAGCTTATTTTTATCCAGAAGTGATCTACTTTGTACTCTCCAAGACCTCTCCTGATGTGAACAAAAGTACAAGAAGCCTGAATGATCAAGAGTTTTGTCTCAAAAGTGCATTTTAGATTGGAATGAAAATGCTCATGGAGCTTTGCCATCTATCAGGCAACACACAAATGCCATGATTCCAAGACATGGTCAGGGCTTCAGTATTTGAGAAGTATAATACACACTTCTTTACTTGGTGAGAATCAAAACTAATTTTTTTAGGAAAGGTCCAATTTATTATTTGGACACAGCTCAAAGTGGAAGTTGCCTTTAGATTATGTTTGTATTGTAAACAAAGGTGATTTCTCTTTAAATAAAGACATACGGCTCTCATCAGCTGATTAAAAATTTAGTGGTGGCATAATGTGAAGTGAACTGGAATTTACCAGGAAAAATGAAAATTTACTGTTAAATCCCTGAATCTGAAGATAAATTTTCTGAATTTTTTTTTTATGTCAATAAGATTACAGTTCAAATGTAATTGATGATCTAATGTTTCACTAATTGTAAATTCAGTTTAGATTTACTGAGATACATCATTAATGCCTGTGTCTGATCCGAGTATCAGAAACACTATGTCCATGGCTCCCAGGTGAGCCAGTGATTATCAGCCAAAGTCCAGATGTAAACAAAATTAAAATCTTCATATTCACTTGTATTAAAAGAGAAGACTATGTTTTGAATTGTCCAGATGCTCCAAGTCCTTCAAAACATATAAACGTTATTTTTAAACTGTCCTTTCACATATTTCCTGGTTCAAATGAACTTCCTGCCCAGACAAAGCAATTTATACAAAAACATTCCAAACAAAGCTACTATAGGTAGCAGGTATTTCGTCTGCAGTTTAATTTCTATAAATTCATTGGTATTTCTCCACCTGTTTTGACAACATAAACTTCAGACACGTCATTAGCACCACCCACTCAATTGTTTTCAGAGGTCTTGTGAGAGCCAGTGACTTCATGCTAACAAGACCACCTCCACAGGCTTTCTACCCTCATCACTGAATTCTTGGGCAATAGAGCCTGATGAATTTTAGAGTTTTAACTATTTCAATTTGTGATCTCCTTAGCAGTCCAGAACAATATCCACAACTGTTTACATCCACTAGAATGTTGGTTACATCGCAAGAAGCTGATCCTTCCTTTTTATTTTGATATCTCTTTGTCCTGAACTCACTTGTTCTCCTCTCTGATGCAATCATTGAAAATATAGTTTTCATTTTTGTTTCATCTTCAAATACCTCATATATTTATTTTATTTTTTTGTGTGAATGTTAGGACCACAGGCAAAAAGTATTGCTACTATCAGTATATTTCTTCTAATTTTCCCACTATGAGCTACTTAAGTAAATCAATAAACAAGTGAAGTCACTGGACCAATAAGAAAC
>VWZY01004131.1:91063-145041 GCA_013399075.1 Chloroceryle aenea
ATTTTTCTCAGAGAAATGCCAAAGCCAAGTATTACAAATTCTCCTACTAAGCTCTTATTGATTTTTTTTTTTTCCTAGGAAAATAAGGCAATACTCTCAGGTCCCTAATTTTCTTCAACTTATTTCAAAAATCAAGTAATTCTCATTCATATGATACAATCTCCCCATTAAGCACAACAAAGCTTTCATGACAACTACATTTGCTTTGGTCTTTAGGACAGAAATTTCATGACAACAAATTTTCCTTTATTTTGGGTTAGTTCTAGGTGTATATTTATACATAAATACTACTGCACACACATATACATACAAGTATTTGCATACATGGAGCATAAGAAAAATGAAAGTGTATTTCCTGCATGCATGCCTAAAAACCAGCAAATATGTTGACGGCTGACTAACATAAATAAACCTTCCCAATGCAGTGTAAAAATCCTTCTCAATTCCAAATTTATCCAAAGATAAAGCATTTCTGAAGGACACCACCAATTATATGACTTCCTCAGGGTTTTATTTTAGGTGCAAGGTAGTTTCCTTTCCCATACTACATACATTCCAAAAAAAAAACCCTCAACAAAAGCATTGATAAAAACCCCTGAGCATAATGCATTATCCCAAAGAATATAATCTCCCTGCACAAAACTCACATGCACTTTCTATTATTTTGACTGTGGCAGTTACATTTATTTTGAAACTTAAAGCACTTAACTGTAGCACTTTTATATTCCATGCTTCTTTTACTTCTTGTCAAAACTGGCACTATAGAGTTAATTTTGACATGGAAAAGAAAAAAATGAATCCTAATCTGGCCCAGAAGCTTGATGTTACAGAGAGTGGTTCAGGAGGAATAATGTGATTAAAATTTAAAACTGAATAGATAAATTGCAAACACAGTAGATGCCAATACACATTTTTCATTCTTGCAAAGTAAGCTGTTAATGGGAGAAATAACCCTTCCTTATCAAACTTTTACTGCAGTACTCAAAACATGTAGCGCAGCTAAGGCCAGAAACCTCAAAAGCTGTGAAAAGTAGAACTGGATGCTTACTGAGATTTAAAGAAGATGAGAAACTTCAAAAGAAAACATGACAGAAATACAAAAGATGAGTAACAATTTTCACAGACTTTTTTGGTAATATTTTCTCTTTTCTTCTGATAATGCATTAGTAGGGTTATCATATTACAGCAATGAGAAATAAAACATGAAATCTACCACTTTTGAAGGTAAGTTTGGTATATCTCCTTCACTGTAGAAGAAGGAGATGAAATTTGTCTTTTAACACCCAAGTGGTGATGTAGCATTCAGATGTGATTCGTTAGAGAATATTACTGTTAGCCATGTGTTACATAGCTGCTACTGCACACCAGGAGATACACATCTGCTGTGCCCGCAAACACAGGCTGGCCTGTTTTGAGTAAGAGCTGTAACAAGCTGATGTGCCTGCTGGAGTCAGAAACTTTCTGCCCATAAAAAAATCTCAGCCCTGAAAAGAGACTGTCAGCAGCCATGGTGGTGTCAACATGAATTTCAGAAGATGGTTATTCCCAGGAAAATTCTAGTAGAATTGCTGCTTTGATTTCTGGTTACAGCAGAGAACATTGAGGCTACCCACGGTGGTGGACTCTCAATTAACTCAATGCAAAACCTTTTACATATAAAATTTAAACACTAGCATCAAGATTTTGGATGGGGTGTGGGGGGTGGGTATGGAATGTACCTCCCCCATGACGCTGTATCTTATACATAGTGTAGAGTGGAGAGGCTATGTCCATACTGTGGGACTCTGGGACTCACTGGAAGCATTAATCTGATAGGTCTTCACAGGAAAATCCCCAAAGGTAACTTTACAAAGTTCTTCCTTTTTAGTTTGTAGAAAATAGAGGCAAATCATAATAATAATAATAAAAGAATGATATGCATACACTAGCAAAAATACTGAAATTAGATTTAATGTAAAATACACACTACGAGGATTATATAAAGTAGGAAACTTCATAAGCTTAAAAGCCCTCTCTTTTGGCCTTCTAGATCTGAACAACCCTTCAGTTGACAAACAACTGATGCAAAAAGCTTCCTATCAGAAATAGCACTGTTGGTTAAACCAAGTAAAACCACATAAAACTAAAGAAAAAATATTTTAGAAACAAAATGAGGAAGGATTTTTTTTTAATGCTATTCCCTTTCAGAGTTTTTCAAAATATATCTTTTCAGACATAAAGTACTTTTTTAAAACCAAAGCATTTTGAAAATAAAATAGTCAACATTTAAAAAATAACTATTGATCTCAAAACCTAAAAAACCCAGTTCATATAGTATTTTGAAGTCATCTTTTTTTTGAAATTGTGCTTTATTCCTAAAAAAAAAAAGATTCCTTCCCTTTTAGGATTACCAGCTCTTTCGATCAACCATAAGTTGAAAACAAGAACATCTGTAAAAGCAGGTTTGTTTCCAAAAGAATTTTTAAACAGAAAAGAGGCTTTATAAGTTGGACACTCCAGAAATTCAGCAGCTATATGCACAAAAACCTCAGCAGCAGTTACTCAAAGGAGGCTACAGCATTTCTAGAACACATCAGGAAGAGCAAGGAGGGAAAGATTCAGAAGCCAACTTGCACTTATGTTCTTGTGATTGAACACAGCAGCACTAAATATTTCTCTTCATGAAATGACAGTTTAATTTTTTAAAAACAGTATAATTTTCATGTACCAAATGCTGAGTTGTGACATGAAACACTTATTTGCATGAATTTCCATCATGCTGTTAATACAAATTTTCTTGGCAAACCTGTATGTTTGTACTTGCTCTAGCTATCAAGGCTGGCAAACCAACCTTCCTGGGACCCAGAAGTAGGCCTTGGCTTTCTTCATCCATTCTGTCACTCGTGTTCTCCTCTCATCATTTCCCATTACATACAATAACATAATGTCCTTGCTTTAAGCCAAAGGCCACTAAGTCAATTAAGATTTCTGTCTTGCAGAATCACTACCACCCAAAACCTGGTGCTTCTGATTTAACAAAGGGACACAATAAAGATAATTGAGTTACACACATTACATTTCATTCTGTACCAAAAAATAGTAACAAGCTCCAAATGTATTTTAATCATTTTATTTGATCGTGACATTTTTTGAGAAAGAAATATTTTCTCTATAAGCTTTATTTTTTTTTTCCAGTCAGAATTAGGAAAATCATTCTATATTTCATTCTTTATCCACTACGTTAATAAGTGATTTCCTAAAAAAATATAAAGAGCTGATAAGGGTCAATTTTCATTGTCAGTTTTGTAATGTGAGGAAAAGCAGTCATAGAATCATAGAATGGTTTAAGGGACCTTAAAGATTGTCTAGTTCCAACTCCCCAACCATGATCCATTAGATCAGGTTGCTCAAAGCCAACTCCAACGTTGTCTTGAACACTTCCGGGGAGGGGATATTCACAGCTTCTCTGGACAACTTCTTCCAGTGCCTCAGCACCCTCACTATAAAGAAATTATTGCTAATTTTTATTAAATATCTACTCTCCTGTTACCCCTCATCCTATGCTACACTCCCTGATAAATAGTCCCTCCCCATCTTTCCTGTAGGTCCCCTTTAAGTACTGGAAAGCCACTATAAGGTCTCCCTGGAGCCTAGCTGAACAACCTCAACTTTCTCAGACTGTCCTCACAGCGAAAGTGCTCCAGACATCTGATCATTCTTGTGGCCCTCCTCTGGACATTCTGCATATAATACAGCCTTAAGGGACACTGGAATATGGCCCTATATTCTTATTCTATATTTTACTTTTATTCTGTAGTCATTCGCATCGTATTTCACAAAAAGCCTAAATAATACCTCCACAGTCCCACAGCTACTAACCAACAACTTTGAAGAATACTGAATAAATTACCAACTTCATCTATCAAAACCACTTAGTTTGTGTTAGGTTGTACAAGATTACTTTGGCTTTTTATAAAGTTAAATGAATTCTGAATTTGGCCCCAAATATTTATTTACCAGCTATCACTTTTATAATAAACTAGATTACTGTGAAGAAAACTATTAATAGTTTTGAAAGGAAAAAGGGAAGCAAATAGGCTTTGTGTTGAAATGATCAACAAAAATGGCTGAAAAGACTTTAAAGTCCGTTATGCTTATTCATATAATTTTGTAACTGTTGCTTTCATCTTCCATCAAGAGACAATCCACAAGTTCACAGATCCCATTATATCCCTATATTTTCCCTTTAATTCAATTCATCCTTATGTGTTTGCAGATATGATATCTCTTTAAGATAAGGATCTGGTTGCCTATTTCAGACTTAAAAGAATTGACACTGGAATGAATCAAAGATACTGTTGCAGAACAGAGTACATGCACATAGTGTAGGGATAATTTTGATCTTAAACTTTATTTTTTTTGTTCCTGACAGATTTACATGACCAAATAATTCTGTAGAGGATTTTGAATAGCCTGGGTTCTTTTAAATGAAAAATAAATAAATCACACAACTATTAAAATCCCCATAAGTAGGTTTATCATTTCAGGGCTGCACAAATTACAGAGTCCTAACAAGGTCTGCTCTTGGTCTCATTCAGATTCCACAAAGTGAAGCCTGACATGATACCTGCACAGTATCTTTATTCAACAGAGAAAGACAGGCTTCTCGAGCACTGTCTCAGATGAGAAGCATGATCACTTACCCTGCAGTTGCTTACACTCCACTCATTCTGATTGTAACAATAGAGCAGATTTATGCTGTTGAATAGAAACTGCTTAAATAAGTTCATCCCCTACTTCAGTCTCTCTTATCCAATAGTGTTGTATTGAGACTAATAACTTTTTGCTGTCTACATAAACATGCATTAGAATTATAGTACCTATTCATACCTTTAAGTACTCATACATAAACATTTTACCAGTTTGATACAATATAATTGCCGCTCTGTAACACTGTTGGTACTCTAAATCATTTAAGTCAGTCAGAAAATATTAAAAAGTAATTTTTTTAAAATGTGTCATCCATGCTTTATTTCATTCCGAGAGCATCCTTCAGCATCTGTATGCCTACTGGGATTTAGAAATCTTCTGTAAGATCAGTTTTGTACAAAAAAGACTCACTTGGATATAAGCATCCTGCCACCAAGCTGACAGCAGACTTTTCATCAGTCAATTCTCCCTAGTTCTCTCTCCAACTTTTTCAGAAGAAAAAATTCAACTATTTAATGGGTTGTGTGAGAACAACTACTATTTTGAGACTCCATATGAGATAGCCAGCTCTTTGCTTAGCAGGAGGGGATACCTGTGATTACTGTATATCACTCCAGGTCTGAAAGGGTTGACCTTGTGCCTCTTTCTGATTCCATGAGCAGAAGCCTGACAGGACACTTACCCATCATCATTAATAAATCAAAGAAAGCCAGGCTCCTGGAGGACTGGCTTGGATAAAGAACAAGATTAAAGATGGTTACAAAGTTCCACATGAGTTATTAGCTGTTAGCCTGATGTAAACACGACTAACGGATAATGGAATTAGTTTGGCTGAGCAGAAATCACACACAGGAGCCTAACACATCTCTTCCATTGTGAAATATTTCATAAAGGAGGAAGAAGGATAGGAAAAGTCTTGCATGTCACATTGAGAGCCTAAGTGGGTTATGACATTGCTTGAAACAGAATCCTCTCAAGAAGGCAGATGTGCTTTTAGTCTTTCAACAGGGACTTTGGAGCTGAGAGGAAAATAAAATTAATGTGGGGAATGGGACCAACTGATGGAAAATGTTTCTGATCTCAGATCACTTTTTGTAGTCCCACCTTCTTCAGTAAATATTCCCAAAAATAGTAAAAACACTAAGAAAAGAGGGGAGGAAGAAGAAGAATCAGAGGTTAAACTGTAATCCCACCTTCCACCCCCATGTTTTCAAGGAGAATGGGAAACATCACGAATAAGCAGAACAGGGAGGACTGGGTGTTTGTGAAAAAAATCTTGATTTCATGTCCACAGAAGTCATGAAGTCAATGGAATATCAGTTGTTCATAATTCATCTCTCTGAGTTAAAACACTCCCTTTTGTTTTGCTAAAGTTGATCAGTGAAAAGGAAAAGGAGAAAAGAGAGGAAACATTTCTGAAAATTATGCTGAAAAAAGCCCAATTTTTGTTTTAACTTTTGTTGAATGCACTTTAGATCAATTATATGAATGATAAAATAAACCTATGTGATCACAGAGTCTGGAGACATTTTAAAATGACATTTCAAAAGAAGAAAAAGTAGCTTGCATGGGGAATATAAAATTTGAGATTCACCTGAAATTAACTCAAGTCCATAATATCCTGGACAACTGATAATTGAGTTTTCTCACTCTTATAATAGAAAGATGAAAAAACATTATACATTATACAGACTCGTTGCTGCAAGTTTCAGTAAATTAATCAAGGATATGGGAGAAATTTGCTTCAAGGATGCAGTACAATTGCAATCCTGTTAATACTTCTTATATAGCTTATAAATTTGCAATGGTTCCTTTTTCTGCATATGGTCACTGTAGATAACATGTTCTAGGACACTCAGTACTTCTGTTCAAAACAGCTGCAAAGCACAGTGGAATGTGAGTACACAGTGCCCTGGGTAAATAGCATGACATTCCTTTGGACACTTTTTTCATGTTGGTGTTTTTGATTCTGCTTATTTCTCTGAGCACATGCTTACTCATTCCACAAACCTTTTTCTCATCTCAGAAGCTGAAACCCTGGAAACAGTCTTTTCCAAGCACTAGAGTCAACCAGGGGAGTGACAAGTTAAAATGGGAAAAGAGAAAAAAAGGCTAAAATATCCTTCTTTTTAAAAATCTGTAAATCATTTTTTGACCTCCATACTATTATCTTTTTCATCCACTACAATATATAATATATTAAAGGAGAATTTTTCTATCTTTTCAGTAGAGAAAACAAAAATGGGTAATACTCCATTGAGTCGTGCATTGGAAGATGACCTAGGTAGAGGTTTTTTTCATGTTCAGCTTATGGAGGTAGATAAACTTTCTTTTCTGCGTTGTATAATATACTTCCATGGACCTCCTTAATAAGCTGTTCATTAAAAGCATGTTCATAATATTTACCATAAAAGTTTTTATCAGAGCTTCCATTTTAAAGGAAATGGAGTTTTTATCCCCTGCATCTAATACACTTAGTATGCACCTTCTGAAAATACTGACACAAGTGAAATTCTACTGTAAGATTTACAGCTACAATATTACTAGATGCTTACTACTGTTATCCTGAACTTTAGTCCTAAACTTTTCAAGAAAAAACAACTTGACCGAGCATGGTAACCCTAATGTAGGCAAGCCAACAAAATATACATTATTACCAAGTAAAAATCGATTTTCAACTTTTTCAGTCTTATTTGGAAAGAAAAAAAAACAAAAACCAAACAACCCCACAAACAACAAAATCTATTGCTGGAACTAATAACTAATATAAAGAAAATACAAGTGAAAGAAGTTTTTAATATAGCAGTATGGGTATTTACAGAACAGTTTGATGGTGATGAACATTAAGCACATAAATTTTTTTAAAGTTTAAAATGTATTTACTACATAAAACCTTGCTTTCATAATATTCCAAAGAACAAAGCACTAAACAGTGATACAAATAATACTAAGTAGTGCATGTAGTAGGACTGTTCATTTATAAACCCATATATACCATATTAATTAATGCTTCAGTGTGTAGCCCATGACTTTCTAAGCATTAATGAATAAAATATCTTGATGGATCCTCACAGAATATGAACAGTAGTAACTGTATTTCACACAGACAAAACTGAAGGTAGAGAGAAATGATCTGAAAAAAATCCATCACGGCAAGCAGCAGAGTATACCAGAACTAGTATCTGAACTCAATCCTACCCTGTATCTTCAACACTGACTTGGTTCTTCTTGGCTTTAGGTGATAGATTAAAAAAACCCAAAAGATTCACATCTAAAAGGTTTTGTCATTTTTAAAAACTGCATCCTGAAAACACAAAGTTGGATTAATAGTTTACATTGTTACTTAAAAACCACATAAAAACTACAGGACCTGGTACTGCAAGTGCTTTCCTCAGCTTCCGAGATTCCACTTTTTAAGATTGTCTTGCTGATGCTTTCATGTTGAAGGAATTCACATACACAGAGCATGCAATGTCCATTTGCTTTATGATCTACCACTCAAGTAACCTTGAAATGCCCACACTTAATCAAAAAGAAAGCATCCAAAACACCATCTGCTTCTTTAATAGCTTAGAAGCTCCATGAGACCACAAACCAATGAGTTTTTGGTGAAGGAAAGCCATCTAGGAGAAAAAAATAAAACAGAAATAAATAATAATTAAAAAAAAAAAAAAAGCAAGAAAATGGGGGAAAGAAAAAAAGAGAAGCTATACTTCATTTCAATTTTCCAGGCTGATTGCAATCTATGAAAAATGCACAGCACTTTATTTGTTGAGCTGTAATTTGTGGCTATTTCTAAATGGTGTATTGTCTTCAAAGGGAAGTTAATCTGTGTAAAAAGAATAAGAAACATGACTGTTCAGGTGCACTCTATCATGAATACTAGAACTCTTCCCCCTCTACAGAGAGGGAATGACAGTTCTCTATAAAACCTCTATAACAATTACATTTTAATAGCAATGTGTGTAATCTGCCACTTCTGTTTAATATATGCCACACTTGGATCCTACAGAAGCTTGCCCAAATGCACAATTATTTTCAAGACAAATTGGCTATATATTTTTCGTATTACTTTTTCATGATAGCACAGCATTATCTTGAATTTGATTTTTACATATTGATCAAAAATTGGTTTTCTTATTCAAGTCACAAACTATCTACACATTTAAGGTGTTTAAGCTGATCTTAAACTCTGCATATTTTAACTACTGATAACATGATCATCACTAGGAAGTATATACAGGTGAAAGAAAAAACAAGTGGTTTGTAGGCACCAAAGTATATGTCTTGTATGAGAAGTTCACACCTGCTCTTCTGGAAAATGACTGCATTTTCTACCTACACAGGAAACCATCTGACTGTACATTTTGAATAAAATAAGTACTTTTATGTTTCCTTGTATATATGTGTGTGTGTGTGTGTGTGTTTTATATCCTGTGCTTGACTTACCAATTAACAACTTGCTGCTCAAAGAGAAATTTCATCCCCCCTTTCTTTGGTGAACCACTGATACATTTAATTGTCATGTACAATCAATAAACACTACTAATTTTGTATCTTTTTTCTCTATATTCTCAACTTCTTATCATGACTCAACTTAGATTTACCTGTACAATGATAGGCAGACTTCGATCTTCTGTCTTCATTAGTGCATGCTGAAGATTTCTGTCACTTTATCTTTTGTGTGAATTACGCATATTACTGACTCCCACAGAAGCCTACTGTCAATTTTTAAATTTATTTCTTTATTTACACATGACCTTCAGTACCTTACTGCATGAGATCTCAAACTGAAGTGTTTAAATTTCATTTCTTTTTTACTAAATGGAAAGGATGACAGCAATATAGGAGTATGTGCCAGTTTTGGCTGGTGTTAATTTAATTCATAGTATGTGGCCATCACAGAATCAGAGAATGGTAGAGGCTGAAATGGACCTTAAGATCATCTAGTTCAACTCCCCTGACAAAGTAGGTTTACCTAGAGCAGTTTGCACAGGATCACACAGAGGTGTGTTTTAAATATCCTCAAAGAAGGAGATGCTACCTCTCGGGGCAGCCTGTTCCAGTGCTCTGTCACCCTCACAGTAAAGAATTTTTCCTCACATTGAGGTGGAATTTCGTGTGTTCTATTTGTGCCCATTGCTCCTTGTCCTGCTGCCGCATCCTTTTGACACCCACCCTTCATATGTTTATCAACATTGACAAGATCCCCTCTCAGCTTTCTTTTTTC
This sequence comes from Chloroceryle aenea, assembly GCA_013399075.1. Lineage (NCBI taxonomy): Eukaryota > Metazoa > Chordata > Aves > Coraciiformes > Cerylidae > Chloroceryle > Chloroceryle aenea. The sequence goes on from VWZY01004131.1 coordinate 100,983, forward strand.
CAGGATAAACAGCTCCAGGTCTCTCAGCCTTTCCTTGTAAGACAGATGCTCTAGTCCCTTCATCATCTTCATAACCCTCTGCTGGACTCTCTCTAGTGGTTCTCTGTCTCTCTTAAACTGGGGAGCCCAGAACTGGACACCATACTCCTAATGTGGCTTCACCAGGGTAGAACTGAGGGGGAGAAACACCTCCCTCAAGATGCTGGCCACAGTCCTATTAATGCACCATTGGTCTTCTTGGCTACAAGAGCACATTGCTGGCTCATCGGTAACCTGTGCCTGGGAGTGCCACCAGCAATCCCAGGTCCTTCTCCATGGAGCTACTTTCCAGCAGGTCAATCCCAAATCTGTACTGGTGCATGGTGTTATTCCTTCCCTGGTCCAGGACTCTACACCTGTGTACTTGTTGAACTTCATTAGGTTGGTCTCCACCCAACTCTCCAGCCTCTCCCAGTATTGCTGAATGGCAGCACAGTCCTCTGGTGTATCAGCCACTCCTCCCAGTTTCATATCATCAGCAAACCTGCTTAGGGCACAATCAATTCCTGACTCATTCTTAGAATCGTAGAATCATAGAATAGATTGGGTTGGAAAAGACCTCCAAGATCATCAAGTCTAACCCCTGATCCAACTCCAATTATTATATCATGGCACTAAGGGCCATGTCCAGTCTCTTTTTAAAAACCTCCAGGGATGGTGAATCCACCACCTCTCTGGGCAGNTCTCTTTTACTTTCTTTACCAGACTTAATTCCAAGACAACCTTGGCCTTCCTCACTACATCCCTACATACTCTGATAACGTTCCCACATTCCTCCCAAGTGCTTAGTCCCTTTTTTCACATACTGTAAACTTCCTTCTTCCCTATGAGTTTTGCCAGAAGCTCATGGGAACAAGCTGTGGGAGGCTTGTGCTTTTGGAGCAGCACCCCACTCCCCTAGTACACCCCACTGTGCCAGGTCTCAGGCTGGCTCAGATCTATAGGAATGCTCACACATGCTTGAAGTTAGGGCTGGGACAGGAGGACTTGGCTGAATCAGAGGCTTAGCACACTGATTGATGTCTGTTCATCATACCTGCATTATTCAAAGCATTTTGTCACTGTCAGTTTATTAATTCATTGTAGCCCTGTGCCAGTGATCCAATACCCCTTATACCTTATATTTCAATGATGGAAGCATGTGTCTGAAGCGTGATAACATTAAGAATGACCAGTTTGATCTATGATATCTATGTACCTACAAAGCTGAGCTTTCACTGTAAATCTAGGGAAAATTAAATTTTCAATGACTTATGTCTCTGTTTTCAACTCCAAACACTCCATCAGGATTTCAAGTTAAACTGTTCTAACATTCATGCAGTCAAATGGTTGCATAATGCAAGAGCATAAATCTAATTCCTAGAAAAGAGGGGGGTTGTTTTTTTTAAAATTCATTTAGATTTCAGAAGTTTAAGACAGAAGGTTTTTATTTGTTTTTTTTTTAATGAAGCAATAAAAACCAGCAAACAAAGCTTTCATTAAAAACAAGGTCTGTTTTGCCAAGAAAGCTTAGTAACAAAGGTGGGTGAAGTATTTAAGGGTACATTCTGTTACAGAAAAAATAAATCATAATTTCCTAAAACTTTTTAAAATGAGCATTGGTAATGTATTACCCCTAGACAGTAGTGTTAAACTACTCCAATGTACACAATAAAATTAAACTTGGTAGTTAAAAATACTGAAAATAGGAAGTTAAAAATAGTTATGAAATATATAATTACAGAAGGAGCTGAGATTTGTTTGACACAATGATGTAAAAAGAAAATCATCTGTAAAGGAAAAAAAAAATCATAGAGCAGAAAAAAAAAAAATCAGACAACTTGTCTCATGATTTGGAAAACCAGATCTACAGAGAAAAATGAACATACAGTTTCTACTGCCCTGACTACAAGCCTGGTCTTGGACCAGGATCTGTAACAAAATAGGGCTTTTGACAACTCCAGGTCACAGGGATGGTGCTCGGCTTACCAACAAAACCACTCACTTTAGGCCCCTCAGCTAAGGCCTGCAGCAAGAATGTGAGAGAATTTTATGTATCCCTAGCTCTTCAAAAAAGTCTTATGAATTACCATAGTTCCACTACTTCTAACCCGATATTATTTTGGAATAAAGCAGCTGTAATTTAATTTTCTTTCATTTTCAAATGTCCAGTCTCCATCCCTGGCTGAAATATGTAAAACCATAACTCACTGTACTGCTGGGAGACTCCTGAGTTCTCACACAGCAAAACCGATTAGCTTAGCCAATGAAGTATCATTAAAAAAAAAAAAAAAAAATCCCCCAAGCATCACAGTACTTCTAATAAATCATAAAATCTATTAAATCAAAATACCGAAAAACTTAACAAGCTAAAGTGCACGTTTTTGTTTTTCTCAGAAACCAAAGCAATCCATCAGAACAGTTGGTAAGAACTAAAAGCATTACTCATGCTTTCTCTCTCTTTCTAAAACTAGGGATAACACTCAAGAAAATTGCGAAGTAGAAATTTTCAGATACTGGTACCAAATGTTCCATTTTTCTGACCACCCACTAAAGTAAGTGAAATCGGTGTAAGAATTTAGCCATTTCAACCATTGTTCCAAGTTAGGAAATCACCATAACATTATTGCGAAGGATTTGCAATATCTCTTCAATAAATTAATATTCATTATGTCCTAATATATTTTTGAACTTTAAAGGCTTCACTTTTCCTTTCAAGCTTCATATAACATTCTGGTATACAAAAGTTGTCTTGTCCACCTTTTTCAAATGGCATACCAAAGAATACAATGACACAATACATCATAAATACTTAAGTTCCTAAATGTAGGCAGTACAAATTATATTGCTTTAAAGAAATACTTATTAAAAATTACATACATACAATGAAGTACCTCTTAGACTGAGGAAAAGAAAGATAAATTGGCTCCTGGATTGTGTGCCAATCACAAACCAAATTATCTTGTTCAGTGCTATTTTTGTAGATTTTTATAGTTACATATATATACAAAGAGTAAAGGAAAAATAACCCTAGCATTTAAAAAGCTCATTCTATTGCCATCACTGAAGCAGCAGGAAATTCAGCTGCTAATGAACACCTCTAACCTTAACTACAACTATGAAAAAAATAATTGCTTTGCCTGACTAACTGTAACTGAGAGGAAAAAGCAGGCTTACAGTATAAGAAAAATGACATCTTCAAAAATATTACAATCAAATTATCTAATTCCACAGAAGCTTATGTGAACTTATTTTTTGTACTACCTACAAGAAGACTGAAGCTCATCTGCTTCTATGTGAGCACGAAGGATTCATGGATCTGATTGCAGAATAGCAATTAAAGCATTAGAAATAAAAAAATTATAAAATTTCTATCTAATACAAAACAAAACACAAAAAAACAAAACCAACGGACAAAAAAAACCAACAACAACCAACCAACAAAACCAAACCAAACAAAATCAACAAACAAACCCAAAATTTCTGGTCACTATCTCTCTTGCCTTTCTAAAGACTTTAATTTAAAAGTAGAGCCAATTGTTAAGCTTGTCACAATTCATATTGCTCTAACTATTAATCTTAATTTTCACAGAATCATAGAATGGTAGGAGTTGGAGGGACCTCTGGAGTTCATTTAGTCCAACATTGCTGCTGGAGCAGGTTCACCTAGAGCAGGATGCACAGGAACAGGTCCAGGTGGATTTTGAAAGTCTCCAGAGAAGGAGACTCCACAACATCCCTGGTCAGCCTGTTCCTGTACTCTGTCAGCCTCACAGTGAATTTTTTCCTCATGTTGAGGTGGAATTTCCTGTGTTGTATTTTGTGCCCATTGCTCCTTGTCCTATCACTGGGTACTACCGAAAAGAGTCTGGCCACATCCTGTTGACACCAAACCTTCAAATATTCATAAACATTAATAAGAACCCCTCTCAGCCTTCTCCAGGCTAATCAGACCCAAGTCTCAGCCTTTCCTTGTAAAATTGATGATTCGGACCCTTAACCTTCCTTGTATCCCTCTGCTGGACTCTCTCCAGTAGTTCCCTGTAACACAACTAACTACAAATGCTCTATTCTTGAATTTTTCATATTTTTCAATGACATCTCACATTACTATGGATGCGTAAGAATGTCTAGAAAACATTTTGTAACTCATCTTGTTAGCAGCATGTTCTTATTGTACCAGCACAAATACTCATATGAGTCACCATTGAACAGAAATGCAACCATCACATTCTATCTCAAAAAAATCAATTTATAATCTCCCCCACAAACCTCTCTCATTCCTTTTTTGTTTGTCCTTGTTTTCTCCTTATTGAAGGAAAATTGCAAAAGATACATTTTTGCCACTGATTTATTTTAGTCAATTAATGAAGCATGCATATTTCTTTTAAAAGATAAGACTAAGTGATGTAGTTTTAATAAATTATATGAGTAGTTGGATGGGAATTGTATTTCTCTAGAATCTATAACATATCTGCATTTTTGCCTGTCTTACATTCCTGGAAGAAGACAGGTTTCCACAGTATACAGGCAATAGTATGAGAAAAAAAAAAACAAACCCAAAACCAACATTATACTCTAAATACATAGAGGGTGATTTTGGGTTTAGGGTTTCTTTTCTTTATACTGCAAGGCAGAAGAAAAAGGTTTTATATGCGGTTTTATAGTGTAACAGCTTTAAGTCACTAATTCCCAAACAAAACCAGCTCCATCCATAGGCTTTCTGTAATCACAACTGGAAATCATCAGAAATTAGTTACAGGCAGTCTTCAAGAATACAACAGCACAGAGCCAAAACTACCTAAAAGTAGCCCTAAAGTAGGAAGTGAGGGAAGATGTTGACAACCGTCCAGCCCAGCATTCATGTTTAATCAAAAGAAATGCTCCTGAGGGTGTCTCTGGGGCAGCACAGAACATGTCTCATTCACAAAGCAAATGAAAGCACCTCATGTCTCTTCATCTTAAATAATTCCTCTTCTTTTTATTTTTTATGCCTTAATTACTCTGGCAACCTCTTTTCTCTGCCTGAGAAGTCAGGAACTGGCTAACCTTGTATAACAAAACTCTGTCCCTGGTCTTTCTTGGTGTCATTCTAGTTCTTGTTAAACCTTTAAAGATCTATTCTCTAAGCCACAATAAGGCCTAACACATTTGCAAGAAATACACACAACAAGACCAGCAATTGTAAGCAGTAGTTTCTTTCTAACTAAAGATAAATTCCCCAACATGGTATTCATACCCCATCATGTGAGCAGTTGCCAATGCACTGAGCATTTTAAGGAGCTTCACTCTTCTTATGTTTGGCCATACTAAACTGTCTTCCAATACACCACTACAAGGAACTGGTTAATAGATACTTCACTCATTTTAATAGGCCAGATAAATATTTTCAGTTCTGTGTGTATTTAAATAAAATTATCCAAATGAAAAGTGATTTCTATATAGGACTTTGTCAATGTTTATGTTGTGTGTATTTACATAGTATGATACAATTTTAACTTTTCTGATGCTTTATTACATAGATTTGATAAAAAAAAAAATTAAAAACCCACCTGCTTTCGCCACACAGGTGTTATGCATGCACTTTTAAAAATGCAAAAAGAAGCCCTTGTCTTCTATTTTAAGCCTATTCCATACTTTTTTTTTTCTTTCCTCTGTCAGACCACATTCTAGACTGCTGTAGAAAAGTAACTGGTTTCATTGTTGGATCATGCACTGTCAAAGCAATTATTGACTATGTTTCAAATCTGTACTATTCACCTCTTACTGCACAAAGATGTTAACTTAAAAAATGGAAGTGACTGACAGCAACCTCCTCAAATGACCATGAAGCACTGTACAGAACAAAGCTCTGTTTTGAGCGCTCCATTGCCACTCAAACACATTGCTGTTAAATTGTAGGAGTCAATGCCTTTATAGACTCATGCAAGACAAACAAAATAAACCTATCATTAACCTTAATGAAGAACTCAAGATCCCAAACTTTTCAAAAATTGTCTAGATGACTCTGGTGATGCTACATAACAAATGATATCTTTTCAAGTTACAAGCTGGGCTAAGTTAAAGGAAGCAGGAAAGTGAAGAAATATCACTTTACCATGTATCTGTCTAATCAGAAACACACAGAAGGCCAAACTCCCTTACTGGCAAATTTAGAGTATGTTCCCAAAGTATGGTAATTGCTGACAAGTAAAGCCTACTTGAAAGCACCACTAAGTAGTTGAGATCTTGACTGCATTTGCATAGTATATGTGATAGTAACCCAGGTAACAATGTCCAGATGGCTTTAGCTATGCAGAAAGTAAAAGAACTTGTCCTGGGATGATGTGACCAATGAAGCCATTGGTGACTTATACCAACCAGCTATGTTAGAAAGCAATAAACAATGAAAAAAAAATAGTATCCTTGCACAGAGATACTATTCTACTTATGTTTTATATTATATGGCACTAAGCAGTGTGGCTCTGTCCCTCTGGCAACCTCACCCATGGTGACTAATCTAAAATATTCAGTTCTGTAAGCCCTCATCATATCTATCATGTGATTTAGTTTTCTACTACAATCCTAGGCATAGGTGGCCAGTAGCACACCCAGAGAACCTTTGTATTGTGCCTAGGAGAACAGAGATGCACATGGTATCTTTTTACAGCCTTCCATAGAGGAATTTCTAAGCCTAAAACAGATCTTGGGCTTTCCAAGGTTTCCACTGCACCTAAAGCAGCCACCTAAGCACCAGCATTGTCAAAAATCTGTGACTGGTGTGTTTCAGTACTCATCAATCAAGCAATTCTTACTTAAAAATTCTTAAAATTCAAACAAACCAGACCAGCATTTCCCAGTTGTTTTAAAGATCACATTGTACCTGGAGAACAACCTCCCTTGAGACCTAAGTCCTTGTACTATGCACTTCTTTCCCAGTGTACCCCAGGCTGTTAAAATGCTAATTAAGCTTCTACTGTCTGTTAACATATGCACACTATTTTTACAGTATTATATAAATATTTTAAAAATTGTGACAGAGAGTTCTGAGAATACTTAACTGAATATCAAATGTCTAAATTACAGAAGTTCTTTAGATGACATTACAGCTGATATGCTCTATGTAGCAGAGGCATACAATGCAGTAGATGGCATTTGATAGTTTGTAAAATTATGAAGATGCCTTCAAGAGATACAATACAAATCAATGTTTCACTGTTTTGGAAGAATTAAACTTTAAAGCATTATTGCTTTTGGTGTTTTCCTTATGTTGTAGTTTAACTTCAGCCAGCAACTACGCACCACACAGCAGCTTCCTCGCTCCTTCCATCTCTCAGGGAAATGGGGTGGAGAATTGAAAAAAGGTAAAACTTGTCAGTTGAAACAAAAACAGTTTAATAGCTAACCTAAAATAAAACAAAACACTAGCAATATTAACCATAAAATATAATAACAATTATTATTAATAGTAGTAATGAAAATGAAGATAATAAAAAGAGGGAAAAAAAAACCAAGAAAGGCAAATGATGCACAGTGCAATTGCTCACTCTCCACTGACCGCAACAGCAACCCAACTCCCTAATTTATATACTGAACATGACATTCAATGGAATGGAATGGAATGGAATGGAATGGAATGGAATGGAATGGCTCTTTGGCTAGTTTGGGTCAGCTGTCCTGGCCATGGTCCCTCCCAGCTTCTTCTGCATCTGTTTAGTGAAAGAGCACGGGAAACTGAGAAATCCTTAACTTAAGATAAGCACTGCTCAGCAACAACTAAAAATATTACCAGCATTATTCTCACAATAAGTCCGAAAACACAGCACTGCACCAGCTACTAGGGAAAATTAACTCTGTCCCAGCCCAACCTGACACACCTTATTTCTGTCTGAAAATACAGGCATATAAATCTGAATTTGTTAACAGATACTACATAAAGCCAGTAGCAGGTAAAAAATGCCTTCCAGCTTACAAGAGATAGGATATATTGTTTTATCTATTTACCACAGTAAGGAACAAGAAAAGGTACTCTACTGACCTTTCTCCTCTTTCATCTTTCTCTAAATTACTGAAAGACATAACAGTGAATGTTTTGTTGCCATTGAGAAAATAAACCAAACTGAAACTGAGCAGTCAGCCTCAGAGGTCTGTTCTCCCATCCATGTATGAACATACCCTCTATTAGCATTAATAAGCATTACCCATGCATATGGATGAGAGATCAGACCCCTTAATTTGTTTAGATGAGACCAATTTTAATCAGTGTGAGCTAATGCATAATTTTGTACCATGCTTATGTGGCTGGTGAGTTAACTCATTTGAGCTTTTCACTCTATGTTCCTGGAGCACTTGTGTAGACTGAGAATTTTGAAATAGAAGAATGTTAAAATATTAGTCAGGAATATTTTTCTTAGAGTATTTATCCCACGGTGAAGCGAGTAGGAACTACAATGACATTGAGTGACCTCACAAAATCAAACCTGAACAGAAAGTGATGGCTGAATGCCAGAAGCATGATTTTACATTGAATTCCTATTATTAAAATAAGGTCCTACAGCCGTCACTGTGTTCTGCTGTAATAAATCTTTGCTCTTGTTTATTAAACAAAGGTCAGTAAATTTATATTCTTAGTGAAGCTTCAAAATTTGCATTACCTCCTAACCTCACAGCAACCTCACACTAAGCTCAGCAAACATGTTTATTCAAACAAAACAAACATTAAGAAAAATTATGTAAATGCATTAAACAAATAAAAACAAACCACACCAGACAAAGTGAGACCAAAGACCTGCTCAGGGAAGAACTTATGATACTCTGATGTCCATTTGAAAATGAGTTTCAGTCTCAAAAAGAACAGATATGTTATCTTTCTACTGCTTTAATTTTTACTGGTAATCACTTTCCTCACTCATTTCCATCAATCCTGCTCAACAGAGATCAGACTTTTGTTGAAATGTGTAATTGTGAAGACATTGCTTGTTTCTACAAATAAAAAGAAACATAGAGACAGACACAGGTGGAAACTTTTTTTTTCCCCCCCCAGAAAAAATACTCATGACATATCTCAGAATTGAAGACAGATGTATCTGTGGGTAAAGGACAAGAATGTACACCTGTAAAAATGTGTGTGAACCCATTTGGAAGATGATGATCCATAGCTGCGATTAGGCCTTTTCCTTAATCTTTCCTTCAAGGTTTCATATTATTGAATGTTCAAACCATCTATTTGAAAAATGTAACTTCTAGTTTTTAAAACATCTTTTGGCTATTCTCTTGTGCTTTCCAAGGTTCTGTGTGAAGTCATGAGTAACTTGTAAAGATCATCTTAAATAAAGGTCTGTGTAACCTTGTACTACACCCCACAATTAGCCAATCTGAAACATACACGGACAACTGAAACTGTATAAAAAGTCTAAAGTGTTCTAAAAAATATGCTCATGTTCTATTTTTTCTGCCTCATTCTCACAAAGAACAAAGAGCTTTTTCTACTGCATTCTACATGAGGCCAGAAGGATCTAACCAGTAACTGACATAGATACACAATGCTCCATATTTTTAGCCTATCAGGTGACAGAAAAGTGAGCTTTTCTACCCAGAAAGCTGTATCCTTCCATTCAACAATGTTACATCATTCTGAATATCTCAGTGGGGAAGATGAGAGAGAGAAATGGTATAAACACACACGTAGCCATACAATCTATGCTGTGCACATATAAAAAGCCCCACCCATGGAGATTTACAATCTATGATGCAGTCTTGGAGAATTTATGAAAGGATTGATAAAACATGGCAGAAGGCACATTACAAAGGCAATTAACACGTGGATTTCACAGGAAGGTACATTTTCTTCTTATAGATACACACATTTATTTATTTACTTCAAAAATACTATTTATTCCACCAAAATCATAACAGGGGAGATAAGAAAGAGACATACAGTATTGAGATGTCTTTCATATCCTGGCAAAGACTGAATGTTTTCTAAGGTAGACAACACATTGCACCACTGATTTCTTCATGCAAAAATATTTTTTGTGAAGTCAATACTGAGATTCGGGTTAAAGCTTAAATCCAGTGAATGAAACTCCTTTGAGATATGTTTCTAACTTGTTTAAAAACATATTCTAGAGTGTGGCTACAAAAGACCAATCTTGGAGTTAAGTATTTGCATCAGAGATGATACTTGGTAAATTATTAGCACATTATTATTATTACAATATATTTCCCACAATTGACTGAAGTATTCAGATAAAAGATGGGACTCAATGTGAGAAATCTCATCCTGTTTAGTCCTCTGGACAATTAAAATAGAGCTTCAATAAAACATACTAAGATTAAACTTCTTTGGAGTGGAAAGCTCACTGCAAGCAACAACACCTAAATTAAGTAACCTAATCTAACCTAAAACTATTCACACAGAACTGTGTATTTTCTTTGCAGACTGTTGCTGTATTATGTAGAGCTGTTGAGAGAGAGAGATGTCACAAAAACTGAAGTGTATAGATATATCTTAAAATTACAAAGCAATGCAATGGTGGAAACTTAAGGAAAAAACTACTTACTGAGCAGAAGACATATGACACCAAATATCTTCATAAACACTGCCACCTGTTAAAATTAAGGACTTTGCCTTCAGGAAGCTGGAAGCACCTCTACAAAATCAATGCCTAACAAAATGTAAAGGGGGGCACGTGCACCTTTGATCACAGAGGGCATGCAGGATACAGAGCTACTATCCCATGGCAGATTCACAATAGCAACTGCAAACGCTAATGGAAAAAAAAAAAAAAGAGGTTAAAACCTTTTGGGTCTTGGATTCTTTTCCACCCCCTCCAGAAACCTATTACTGAGAAATTAATAGGCCCTTAAAAAATGATAGGCATCATTTCATGTCCCCAGTGTACAGTGAAAAATCACAATTGCTCACCCAGCCTAGAAATGCAATTGGGTGCACAGATCTATAATGTTCTTAAGTAAGTTAAATTCCTTTAGGAATGCCAATTCTATAAGTTTCACTGTGATAGTTTAATTTCTTTTAAAACCTGAAATGCAAATTAAAAGTAAAATGAAACTCAAGAGGAAATATTTCAGGCAAACTGAAACTAAATAATTTTTGCTCTATTTTATAAATGCTTTGATTTACTGTTTTGTCTACTTGATTGTATTTTGTCCCTTGACAAGGGCTTTTGTTTGGACACAGTAGCTTGGACAGTCATAATTTTAAAATTATGTTACAGAGCAGATGATCTGCAGACAATCCACAGATACTCAAGAGCTCACAAAACTAATTGTAACAGCAGCACTCTATTGGCTATTTGCATCAACTTTCCTCAGGATGCCCTGTATCTTGTGAATTTCCTTGAACGCTTCAAGGAACAAATACGAACTATCATTTAGGGTACATATGTAAATATAGTTAATTTTCTTAGAATCATAGAATCATAGAATCATAGAATAGGCTGGGTTGGAAGGGACCTCAGAGATCATCGAGTCCAACCCTTGATCAATTACCGCCACAGTCACTAGACCATGGCACTGAGTGCCACATCAAGTCTCTTTTTAAATGTCTCCAAAGACGAAGAGTCCACCACCTCCCCAGGCAGCTCGTTCCAATGTCTGATCACCCTTTCTGTGAAAAATTTCTTTCTAATATCCAGTCTGAACTTCCCCCGGCACAATTTAAGACCATGCCCTCTTGTCTTACTGAGAGTTGCCTGGGNATCATAAAAGGAGATCAGGTTGGTCAGACAGGACTTGCCCTTCCTAAACCCGTGCTGGCTGGGTCTGATCCCTTGTCCATCCCGCAGGTGCTGTGTGATTGCTCCCAGGATGATCTGTTCCATAACCCTGCCAGGCACCGAGGTCAGGCTGACAGGCCTGTAGTTTCCCGGGTCTTCCTTCCGGCCCTTCTTGTGGATTGGCGTGACATTCTTACAAACTCATGCATTTTATCTTGCTTTGGAAAGGCATGAATATGTTCTTGGCTAGCTCTTTTATGTAGCTATACTTCTACACAATAAGCATATTAAAAAATCAGGAATCAGAAAAGTCAAATATAAAACTCTGAAACATTTGGCCAGTCTGAAAATTTGGTTTCTATTCAGAGTTGGTCTCAGAGACCCTGCTTAGACACCATTATTTTCAGGGAGAGGCAGTTGTGCATTCTACACTTTCCACAGCAACACACCCTCTCTTGACACCTTAGCTGTCTTGCCTTTCCCATTTTGAGACACCTTTAACAGAAACTTCCCTTGAAGCCCCAGAAAGCTCTAAGTTCCTGAATTCTCAATTCAAAAGGCAGTCAGAAGAAATTATATAGCATTTCTCAGACAGGACAAACTTTTTCTTTCCTTCCTAGTCTATTTTTTCAGATGGAGTATTCCAAAACTTAATAGGGTATCAATACAATACATTTCAGAAAAAGTGAGTCCTATTTTTTTAGTCCTAGAACCTATAATTCTCTTAACAAATCTGGGATGTGGGTCTGATTATTTTTCTACTCCACTGAGATAATGTGAAAAGGTGATTAACGCATCCAGCTTAGCATAAAACCTAACTGGTGAATAAAATAAAATAAAAAATAAATGTTTCCTTATTATTAATATTCCTTGAAGAAGGAAGATATGAGAATAGAGCAGATTCCTTCAGTAAAGCTGCAGACGTATTGAGAAGGGTGGTTCATGGAACTTCTTTACTTACCATTCTAAATCTGAACTGAATCATCAACACTTCCACAGAACAAGTTTCAGCTTTCCATATTCTCTTTTTTGATAATGGCTTTGCAAATGCAAGTGCAACAGAAGTAGTGAATTCTGTTATCAGACTAAGAGATTCAGGCTTTCCCCTGAAAATATTGTCATACTGCACTTCAAATGCACCTCTTTAATGTACACAAAGATCACTTAAACTCCATCATGATTGCCTAAAATAGGCACCTACTGAACTAGTTGCTTCATACAGCCATTTATTTTACATTCCTTAAAGTTGAGTGATCCATGGTGGCAACTTAGTCTTGAATTTTTAAAGTTTAAATGCACTAAGGAAATTCACTTGCTAAAAACAACCACCAGTATATTATCCTAGTCTTACTATTCTTTTTTTTTTTTCTTTTCAACTGTGTAATTCTCACAGCATTCTGCTCTTGTGGGTAAGTGGAAATCTGGGAATCATTTTCTGTCTTCAAGACAGAGTTTGAGCAGTGTCCATGGAAGTGATGTACAACAGACAGTTCATTAAGAACCTTATTCATCTCTTCCTCTCTTCCTCAGTCTCATCAAGAAGAAAGAGCATCAATACTGACAGGAATTATTAGGATGATAGAAAGTTTCTGTTACATCAGGATAAGGGAACATTGTGGTATATCAAGTTTAGAAGGTCTCAAATTCAGGAAAAGACTTAAAGGTGGGTAGTATAAAGGAGTATGGATTTGTAACCTGATTGCTTCAATCTATCAGTTATGATGATGGCCAATTTCATTTACAGAATTTCATATCAAAATAGTGGAGGAATAACGCTAGATTATTTGCCAGTTTTGTTCATACAGAATTTGTTTCTTTCTCATTGTAAAAGGGGGATCCATGAGCTGTAATTACTGTTTCCTCCCTCTTCAATGATACATTTGCAGTTACTTCTACTCCACGTTGCTGAAGTGGTTAATAACTGAGATACACTTTAGCTCTTCCTAGTCTCTGTGTTAGTGGTTGAAGAACCAGTTAGAAGGACTGCCTAAGGGCTCAATCCGCCTTACAGGGAAGACAGTAAGAAAACTCTGATTCACATCACTTGGACTTGAATTAGTCCTAAATACACAGAAGAAAATCCAGCTGGTAATATAGTTCTCCTGTTCAGTTTACAATTCAAAGAGAATCCTTATGAGCATAGGCAAGTTAGAACTAGCAAAAGAAATTCTCTGTAATTCATTCTGAAGTTATAGTTACTCTAAGCAAGTAGAAGGAGAAGCTAGGAACTGAAGAGATAACTATGAATCATAAGGACTCATATTAATGACAACAGAGAAAATTATGGCCAGCTATCACTGCAAACATTATATACACCATTTGATTTGCAACATTAGTAAATTATTTCTTTAAATGAAGCTACAAAAATAAATGTTTATATGAACTGTGCAATAAAAAGATTTATATCCAGTATGTTATTTTTATAAAACCCCTTGAAAGAAAATAAAAAAGGTCTTTTGCAGTAACAGCTTCAAACAATGAAAAAATAAAAAAAGTTAGCGCAGATATAATAGTGCTGGTATGAACATAGTCTTGACTTCACGTGCAGAAAATTACAGGGGAAAAAAAGAACCACGTCCTTCATACTACGCTCAGATCAACTGTTATCCTTGATTTTTGTACAGGCATGCATAGTGCCTGCTTCCTCATGTCTTCTGGAATATAATGTGTCTGAAGGAGAATAAGCACTGTAATTTTCTCCCTCTGCAAAATTGAATTGATACTATCTCCTGTCTGTCTTGTTCCTGTCCTGAAGGAGACTGCAGAAAAAATTCAACTCAACAAAGCAAAACTCCAAACACAATCTTTGTTGAGGTGTGGCATACAGGGTGACTGGTCAGTATTGTCTTCATCCTAGCCTACTGGGTAAATCACTACCCGACCTCTACACTTTAAGTTTTCTGTTCACCTTCCACGTTTTAATACAGGTTAAATAAGATTTACATGGCTACTGAACTTTAGTGCAGAACACTATAAAATCCGTTCGTTCCTGGTGACCACACATTGTAGAAATTACTTGATATAAAAGGGTCTACACTGATTAACATAGCAGCATATTGCTCTGCCGTAGTTAGCATCATTTTGGCTTCCCCTAGAAAATATTTTACATTAAAAGCTTCATGCTGTCTTTAACATTCTATGCTTTCTGCATCAGTGTGTTGATGACTCAAGGTTATTAGTAGAAAAATTCAACTACAGAGCAATGCAAGACAACTGTCATAAACAAAGAACAGACTTAGCCTCCTGATACCTGTATATTTTTAGGAATTCATAGATTTTTTTATAATTGCTTTTGTTTAAACAGGAGATTCTGACATTGCTGAACATAATAATGAGTGAGATGCTGACAGGGTGTACTATAAAGGCTGTTCCTCCTCTGTATGGGATCTTAATCCAGTACCACTGAAATCAATATGGCAGATGTTTCACTGGATCGAGATCTTATATTCTTTTATTTCAGTATGATACAAAATTGAATAGTTGCTCCAAAGTCAGTACAGTTGATAAAACTTATTTAAAGAATTGTCCCAGCAAATGTGTCTTTGACCGCAGTGTGAATAGCTTTCAGTGATGAGATATAAAAACCAGCATGTCTAGACACCTAGGCATATGACCTTTTATAGTTTCTTTCATTTATATGACAATAGCAATTCAATCTGAAGTAGCAGAAAATGATGATGTGATTCTATCAGACAGAATCTGCCAGTATCTTTTGTTATGGAAACTAGCAACGTTCTGGAATAACCTCACTGAAGTCGCTTGATATAGTTGGTATGTTTGAGACATGATAAATTTATTTACTTGAGAGAAGAGTTTACATGCTGCATGCAGTTTCAAGGTGCAGCTACAACTGCTAATGTGACCTAGGTGGTCTTCATAAAGAAAGGTTTGAAAGAAATTACAATTTGAACATAACAGAGTAAAATGATGAGAGAGTAATCATTTGGTTTTGGAACAAATTATTCAAACAAATATAATCTTTCTTACATGAGGTAGTCAGATTAAATTCTCTGTCTACTTTACCTCAGTAGTTTTAGGTGAACATCAGTCTTCAATTGCAAAAAAAATAGTAATATAGTCGATATACATTGAGCATAAGGTGTTTGATTTTAAGACACACTCTAGCCTGGCACTATTTTTACTCAAAAATGTGGTAGCGCTACTTGTGTACATGCGTATGGCACAGGAAGTTGTACAGGGGGCAAGGAGTGTTAGATAAAGAGTTATTCTAGCTTGGTTAACATGAGACTGAGGCTCTACCACTGTTCTAGCATGTAGGTGGAAACAGCAGCAAAGGAAGCATTTTCACCATCTGTGATCAGAGGAGCACAGGTTTGCTTCTTTCAGTCCCAAAGAGAGCTTCAAAAAAGATGAGCTGGTCTTTATACACTCTATTGCCACTTATCTGCATGATTATGGATTGGGCATTTCAAAAATTAGTTATTATAGGAAAATATCAAGTTATCTTCAAACAAATCGTTGCTACTCACCTTTACCATCTTTCCTGCATTAGCAAAGAATAGGATGGGAAATTAACCAAAAATTTCTAGTGCTTATTGCCTGAATATTTCTGCTGTTTTAATGCTTTTGCAGACCAAATAAATGAAAATCAGTTCTCACATGTAACTTAGAATCATTATTCTAACATCACAGCAACAGCTTCTGCTCTCTAATTCCATACAGTTTAGGGAGTTCAAGAAAAGATAAGGAAACTATTTCCTTTACTTACTGATAGACTGAGATCTTTAATTTAAAAAAACATTCATAACGAGCCCCTAGTAAAGATTTGACATCTAATCATTTGATGTTCAGTCACTGTTTGCCTTTATAGGGTAACTGTGAACACCATTTCTCTGCTGCTTTTTCCCTGCATTCAGGAGTCCATTTTGACCCCAAAATCATTAACCCAGCCAGCCTGCATTTCTTCCTGTACTGTCATGTAAGATGTACTCTACACAAAATAAGGAACATCGACCTTGAAAGGAAAGGGGGGAGAAAAAATAATAAATCCCACAACCAAACCCATTCAACAGCCAGACCAAGATCTAAGTTCTGTCAAAATGATTTCTTATTCCATTTTACTGAAGCAGTGCCCTGCTTTATCACTTCTGAGTTCATGTCTTATAGCTGAGGCAGCCTACTTGTATTTGTAAGTTGTTTAGTTAAAGTATACATGTGCTATTCACATTGTCAGTATGATTTAAAAGGAAAGAACACTTTATGGGTGAAATACACCACAACTGCAACAGGAAGCTGAAAACCAAAATCTAAAGCACATGTAAATAATTGCTATGTTTCTCACTATGCTCCTTCTCTTCCCCATCTACAGAAATACTAGTCAGACTCATGACACTGGTGATTCACTGGTAGAGGTGGCAACTTTAGATCTTCCAGGAACTTCTATTGAAGTCTCAGAATTGTAAGTAAAATTGGTCAGGTAATCTTAGTTAAACCTAATGGAATACTATTGTCTGTATCATGACATCACTGCACACATATTTATACACAAACTGCAACAGAATGTGGAAAAGTGCTGAATTTTCCCCAAGACTATGAAAAGTGCAGAAGTTGAAACACCTAAATAAATTGTGACTATAAAAAAAAGGTGCTTTCCAAGTCACCAAAGTCCTGAGTTTACAACTACTAAAGTTTACACTTCATTACATCTGCTCTGTAGTTATAGATATTTTTACAGAGGTGCATTGAATTGCTTAGCTTCTTTGGTTCAGTCAGGGTGAGTGCTACTTTAATAGGAGAGATCAAGTATTGCCATACAGTCATGGACATATTTTTTTAAAACAAAAGGCTCTGTATTAAAGTGCAAACCATACCTAAAAAGAGCTATTTGCTCAAACAGCAGGGAATTCAAAGGCTTTCTCATCTTGCAATTTACAAATAAGGAAACCTGGGTCCAGAAAGCTAGAAATGCCCTGTAACTCTTTAATTTTATTTCAATGTAATTGAAAAATGTTGTGAAGGCAATGTTGAAACTTGAGCTCATTTTCTATTATACTGCTGTACAGTACTAAAATCCATGCAATTCACATAAACTAACAACATTAGCGGACTACAATGAATGTAAAACTCCTCCATCTGTACTTGGTGAAATGCGAATAAATAAAAACTTGAAAGTAATGCAAATGAAGTCACTGACAAAAGATCCATGAAATTCAGAACTAGGTCAAAAGCGAGTGTGTTAGTGTTCAATGTAATTCTGTCTTAGTTTTTAATGTTCACCTTCTTCTTTTGTTCTTGGTGCCAATTGATTATCTTTCAGTAAAGTTTACGTTACCATTAAATGTTAATAATGCATAAATATTAAATACACTACTGTAAAGTTAGCAATACAATGAATATCCTCAATCTCTGTAGGCATTACTAGACATTACTAAGATCAGTATAATTAGTCAGAATCATAAAAATCCTGTGTTTCTGAAATTGATAGCAATAAACAATTAACAAGGTACAACTAATATTTGATGCAGCCATCTCTCCCTACAGAGCAGTAGAGAATGGGGTGTTAGGAAAGAAAAGCCAACACTGTTTAAATATGACGTTCTTCTTGATATTTCAATGGTTTTTATCCTTTTATCTGTATATAATACTTATAAAATACTGCAACCACTTTAAGACACTGCAGACTCTGAGCAGCTTAGTAATATTTTGGTCTCTAGCTTGCTCATGAGAAAAAAAGCCAAAACCAATCCTCTGCAGCACTGATGGCAGAAATGTAATTGTCAGATTCCCCACTGCAGATCCCTGTCAAGCAAGGCATTGTTAGAAAAACAGGCAAAGACTTAAACATGCATAGTTGCTCTAGATTTCAGTCCCACTATGTGAAAACTGCTAGCTAAAGTATACACGTGCAATAAGCTTTACACTCCCCCAAGTGTGCTAAATCATTGTGTTGGCTCAAATTTGGTTTTTAAGAGCTTTGTTGACTTCACAGCTGGTGAGTTGACACTTTCTATCACTCTACCACTTGGCAACAGATGCCACTTACTTATGCACAGATGCTGAGTAACCACCCAACCCTAACATTAGCCTTGTGTTTTGAACTAATTGGGCCAACACAGTTGTAATTAAGATTTGAATAATTAGAAAACTAACATGATTACTTTCACAATTAATCCTTATACTGTACCATTTCATTCTCTTTTGGACTATCCTGCATAGCTCTCATTTCTTTGGATCCTGTAAATGCATCAGCCTTCTAAACAGTGGAATAAAAACTTACACTGCAGATAATATTAATGAGATTTTAAAGAGCAATTTCCACTCGTTTTTTTTGAAGTTACTATGTATGATTGGACTGTTATTTTCTTTCAATTCATTTACTCATCATGTGGGTCCTTTTACAATAATCACATGGGAAGAAAAAACATGCACAAGACTGAACAAAGGTTTTCAAAACCAGTATACGAATATATGTGGGTTCAGTGTAATACAAAAGATCTTTAAGATGAGCTGATCTGACAGATCCTGTTTTTTTCCTTTGACTTGGTGCATGTTTGAAAATGATGGGTGCACTGGAGTAACTGCTAAGCAAAGGATTATAGTTGAGGGGAACAAAAGAGTCCCTTTAAATGGGAAGTCTGCCCTGGGGAAATGGCAATTGTACTCATTGTAAGGAACAGCAGATAGTCTGCTTTTAGAGAGGACATAATTAAGAGAAGAAACAGTAAGAAATAAACTATTAAAAACTGAATGGGATTAGGAAATGTTCATTCAAAGCATGAAGGGTGTATCACTTTCATCATCCAATGTATGTAACGACTGGATGAAAAATCCAATGCTTTGGGTATGAAACCGATTCTAAAAAAAAGCTCAAGATCTATCTGCCAGTAAGACGCAAAGTTAAGGTGTTCATGTATGTGTATGCTAATTTACTATCATATACACACAATCGGAGCTCTCTTACCTGCCAGTAAAAATCATCACTAGTTAAATTTTTATTCTTAGGCATTAAAAAAAATGAGAACAATGGAGAAGAAACATTATAGATCTATATAAATATTAATAAGAAACAGTTTAGAAAATGCATATTCTGATTATAGAAATTAAAAGCTAAACCTTTTTATTTGTATTCTCGATAATGTATACAGTTCTTGGCACAATGCAGGAAGCCTGGTATTATTTGAGTTAAAGAGATTGCTCTTAAAGGTAAAAGTATTGTTTCATATGATATATTTAAGAACTAGACAACTGTAATCTCAAATATGTGTCCGGAAAAAAAAAAAAAAAAGTATTATCTGAAGCTATAATAAGGTGCATCTAGTTATGGGGAGGAAGGGGAATTTGTTATAGATAGAGTCTATTGAACTAAAGCTTTATGTTTGCTAGTATCCTCCACGTGTTTAAACCATGTTATTTGCACAGATATCTAAATTTTCTTTAAAGGGCATTTCAGAAACATATTCATTAGGGAAAGCAAAGAAACAGGAACAGGGAAGGAGAACTGGTTCACAAGCAGGTTTAAAGGAGGATAGTAAGTGTTAAACGGTAGCAGCTCAGACTCCCCTGAGATAGGAGAGGTTCAGTTCCCCTGAGGCAGAAGAATGAGAAAAGGCTGTAATTACTGGCTAGCATTGTTAGTGAAAATAAATATACTGCTGCCATATTCAAGAAGAAACATAGCCTCAGTTCCTGTTCCCCCACCTATTCCTTAATCTAAACTACAAATGCTTCTGTTTATGGCTATGATAATCCCCGGGGTTAATCCCTGACATTAGGGCAATTTGTGATCGCAAATCAATCTCTTGCAAAAGTTTGAGTGAAGCGTTGAAGAGACAATGACTCATTTTCCTTAGGCACAGAAAAGGTAACATGATGATAATGAACTGTGGAGGGAAACGTGACTCCCAGAAAGCAGTTAGCTAAGTGAGGACAAAATAAAAGGAGAAAACATTCTCTTGACCTTTATATTTAGCAGATGGAGCATTTTCCAAATGTTGGGAAGAGAAACCTTCTTTGTGGGTAAATATTAAATAGTAAAGGAGTATTGGCAAAAGAACTAAAACAATTTCAGAATTCATAAACTTCAGTTTGTCTGGAGGAAGAAGCTCAACAAGTGCCGATGGCATCACACAAACAATCACATAGCCTCAAATGGTCACAGCTGCTGTACTGCCCAGCACACTGCACTTCTTTGGCTTAATGATCATTCAGAGGAGCTTGTCCATTACTCAGCATCCTGGCCACTGAATAACACTTCAACCCCAGACAGAGTAGTACAGCAGAAATCAAGATGTAATAGCACTAAGAATTTAGCTTTGTTTAGACAGTTCATGAAACTTGAAAGCTCACATGAGTTTTTACCAAACCTACCTGCTTCATTAGATTTTCTAATTCTTTCAGTCATACCCAGTGTACCTCACAGCCATACCCTGATCCAGCTCCTGTTGAAGTCAGAGAAGGTTAAATTGATTTTTCATCCAGGTTTGACTGATCTCAATTACTTTTTTCCTTTTCAATAAAATAGATTTTGCCAGATACTTCTGTTGCTGTAGGCTTTTTAAATGTGAGGATGTATACTGAGCAGATTCCACAGCTTCTTTCCATTGTGTGGTTGGTAAACCTGAAATCCATTTTAATGAAATTAAAGGTAGGTTATAGCTTTACTGCAGTAGGGTTGCTTTCACAGTATCTTTCATAAAACACACAGTATTGTCTCAAAGGGGAATGACTAAGATTATCTGATTATAAATCTCCTGTCAGTGATTATAAAATAACATTTAGTTTCACAGAGATGTTGAGAATTTTTACAATTTTTGAATATCAAATTCCAGTATATCACATTTTATATCTTTATTTATTTGAAATGTGGTTTTATTCTCATATAGAATTATAAAGTCATACTTCAAATGATTACTCAAAATGAGTTTCCCTTTTTTCTGACTGTGTTTACTTTAGTATCTTAGCTATCATTTTTTCCATAATAAAGAAAATAAGCATTAATATTTTCACTTGGAGTCCTAATCATTTCAGAATAAAAATAAAGTTTTAATAATGTTTAAAAAGTAATTACAGGGGAAAAAAAAAATAACTTAATATTGTAACAGTCCAATGCTTCATTAGATATTTGAAAAGAAACTGAAAAGTAGAACAATAATTTTGATTACTAGTACTTTCTTTTTTTGACAGGACATATTTCTCTATTTCCTTGTATTATGTCAAAACTTACATCTTACAACATTCATCTTGGTGTTTTAGTTCTCTCTGCCTTTTCAAATATTTGCCTTCAGGGATATTGATGCTACTAAAGAACATTATATTTGGTACATCTGCATTAAAAATCACTTCTTTCTCATGGCATGGCTATTTAAAATATCACATCTATGCCTTATGAATTGCACTTAAAAAAATATATACATATATATACACACACCATTAAACCTAGAACCATCCAACCCAAGTCTGTTTGGGTCCACTTCTTGTTGCAAGAAGTGCAATTTCATTGCTAGAGAGATATGATATACAAACACTATTGTATACTTCTACTGGGGAGTGGGGAAATAGCCTATCAGAAAATTTAGAAGAATGACTCCTAAAATGGCTAGTTTAACTATGGGTGTCAGCAATATCCGACCATTATTCTTCAAACTTGAAATCTGAAAACAAGATGGGCAGAAAAGCCATACATCATCAAAACATATAACCATCACTAGTATGTTTTATAATTTTGGATGGGACAAGACCTCTATTTCTGTTTCCTTAAATGATCATTTTTGCACAACTCACAGTGACACAAAGGCAGAGGCAGAGGGTCAAAAATTGGATATGCTGAAGTATGCTTTGAAATGATAATAAACTACTTCTCTACCATGGTACCTGTCCAAAGAATATCTGAAGAACAGCTGGTAGAAAGAGAAATACCTGATGCACCTAAATATTGCATTCAAAAAAATTTTATGTAGATCATTTATTTTTTGCCTGGTACTGCATGCACTGATGGAAACAGCAACTCCACCTGTTCTTATCAACAAAATAGTATTATATGAAGTTAGATTTAATAAATCTCATCCCTTTGTTAAAAGCAACATTTATCACTAGATACCTGAACAACATGAACCCAGTTCTTACCTAAGTAGGCAGAAGATATGCATATATTTAGAAATAGTTGTGAGAACTTTGATTCAGGAAAAAGTTAATATATTATCATCTTGCCATTTTTATCTGACTAGATTTGTATCACAGAAAGGGCTGTATAGTCAATAGGCAACAAGAAATGAATGTTCATTCCGGACGTTCAGCATCCCCCTTCCCACCCCTCCACAGAACTATAACAGCAACATTTACAAAGATAGTTAGAAGTTTTCTATTTAAAATATTCATGCTCGTTGATCACCAATAGGACAAAAAATGTCATACATTTATTACAGAAAAAGTGATTTGATTCAAAAAGAGTGGCCTTTAGAGACATTTCCAAAAACTGTCCATTGTTTCTTGGAATATAACACTCCAGGGAATTCCAGGAAGAGAAAAACAAAAAATCTAACCAAATAAACAAACTCATGTAGTTTAAAAAACAAGCTTGGAGAAAAATACTTCTACAGGAAAAAAAAAAAATCTATTTCTTGTGGGTTGTTGTTTTTTTATACTTTACCTATTAAAAATGTCCAGATGCTTTCCCTGATGGCTCTTCTCCACCCTGCCATACATAATATCTCCTCTACAACCAGCCTAGGATAACTCACATTCTTTGCTGCTGGAACTCAAATATGTCTTTGACTGATACATTTTGGTTCTCAGGGTGAGAAAGAGTGACAGGTAATTGCTATGTGCTACATCTGATGGGTAATTCAGAGTAGGACTGAAGTTCATTGATGGCCCTGAATTTAGTTGCTTACATGTTCTGTTCACCAAAGAACATTTCCATTCCAAACAATAATAGAAGCGGGGAGAGGGGAGGGAAGGAGAGGAGAAGACACGAGGACAAATGTAGCAGAAAATGATGGTGCCTGAAAATGTCAATAAATTTATATGCAGTGAGGACAAAAAAATGGAATAGAAGTCTTCACCCTGAATCAGGAAACCATCAGAGAAGTGATGTTCTTCAAAAAAGCAGCTTAATTAGCAAAGTTCACCTGAGTGTTTTCCTTATCAGCACTTATGTTCTCAACATCACCTCTTAATCTCTGTATATATTCTGACATACTCACTCTTTCAAGCAGAATCCAGCTATATCACAATCTATCTCTTTATTTATTTGACATCTGTGCTCCTTCAAGTAACAGTTCAGAGGCAGAAGGGCCAAATTACCATAAGATCTGTTTTACAGAAAACCTTAGTCCCACTGTAGAGGAGGTCATATTAAAAAAACCCAACCCTTACAGTATTTAAGTATGTGAATATGAAACACACCTGTATCCTGAGAGTATTGCTCATCACATAGTGACAGACAAAAAAAAAGGGAAATCTTCATAGAAGGCAAAAGGCCTTTTTTCTTTTTCTTCTAGTAGTGTAAATCAGGACTTCTGTACCATCTGTTTAGAGTTAGAGAGGTAGGTATACTCTGGATAGGTTTACTTATGCCCTAAATTATTACTATTTACCCAGAAAGTGAATAAGAACTGTTATTTGTTACTTGTTACAAAAAATGCAATGAATCTATATTCCATTTATTATTTTGAAGAGACATATTTAAATATTTAAAATGATGGTGAACAAGTACCTAGATGACTATTAATACTTTAGGGAGAAAAGACAGTTAACAAGAAAAGATACAAGTTTCCTATATGGATATAAAATGAATTTTCATTTTGCTGTATAATCAATAATCCAGTTTAATGATTGAAATTTTACTTGAAGAGTTTTAATGGAAAGATTGCTGCTACTAAATTTGAGTGAACTCAGATTTGGCGGAATGGCCTCCGCATCAAATCTCTAGCAAAAGTATTGAATAAAAGTCTTTTCAGAGTGTTCAAAACACTGGAAATCTAGTAAAAAAATACTAGTTTTTACCTTTCCTTCATAATACAAATATTCTTAGAAAACTGTCATTAAATTGTACTATCTGGTATATTTGCTCCATTTAAGAATATTGTTTTATTTGCAGTATTTTCTCCGATAGAAAAAATTAACCATGGAATAAAGTCTTTATTTTTTTTTTCCTTTTAGATTATATATTAAGCTAAATATAGAACAGATATATGAAAGTGTGTAACATGCACATATAGAGTCAGTATGCCTGAGGACAGAATGCCAAGGTTATTCCTAATAAATGTACTTTGTGATCTTCATATAGGCTTTTAAGACAGTTGCTTAAACTGCTGTCTCAAGTCCATATATAGAAACACTGTACTCTCTAAATATATCTCTAAAAGGTCCAAGGAGACTGAAGAACATAAGGGAGTGGTAAGGGAACTCAGAACCTAGGTCATTAGTTCAAATCAAGCCTTGTGGGTAGTGATTGAGCAGCACAGACAAACCAAAATCTTCGTTAAAATGAATAAATGGCCACATACCAGTGTTTAGCAAACGTGTGTCTGCATTTACAATTACATTTAGCACTTGATGGCAGCCTTCAGAGAGCAGCAGTCAAGAACGTACCTAAAGCTTATAGACTCTAAATGACCTAGTTCAAAAAGCTGGATTTTGGGAGCAGTGACAGAGCACACAGTTGATCAAGAAATGTCAAAAGCCTCATCTCCTTTTTGGTGAAGGAGTTGGTTTGCATTCTTATTTACCTTCACTGGGGGGAAAGAAAAAAAGGAGTTACAAATGTTTTTGTGTCCAGGTCAGCCACAACTGTATTTTTGCAAGTATGTTTGGTCTGCTGGACATAGTATTAATTCAGTCAGTAAATAAATGACTGCATGAAAAGAATAATAAATCTAATGTAAATTCAGAAACAAAACTACTCATCTAAATCTTTTAACTGAGTAGTTATCTCCTTTGAAGATTGTTCTGAATATACTGTATGATGAAAGCTGAAGGACAACATAATTCTGGTACCTAAATACACAGCTTCTAAGTTTAAATGGGAAACAGCACTTCATTGTGAGTTAGCTGCATAGATACTTTCATATTTTGAATTTCAGACCTATATATTTCTTTTGAATATCTACATAAAAGTTTCCAGTCCAAGCTGTAATTACAACTCTGGGCCATTCAACACAAGAGAACAGAGATGGCCTTCAGCACCCACAGACCCCAAATCACCCTGCTGGGACACAGGACAGTAAACATAGTTTACAATACACATATGTCAACCAGTGCAGTCATTGCCTTAAAAAGTACTGACAGCTGAGACATTTGAGCAGAAAGATGCCCCTCCAGCCCCAGAACTGTCTGCTGTACATCAACAAGTCTGATCTTTACAGGAAGACCCTTCACGGTCACAACTGTAGTGATACATTTGACAGAAACTGAAGCACAGCTGCTCCTAAAGTAATCTGACAAAGTCTCATGACACACTATCTTAGCTCTCATCTGGATGGGAGAAAAAGAAGCCTTCTTTAAATGATCCATTGCAATACTAGCATTGTAAATCATATGGCTTCGACTTCTGCTGAATATAAAGTAATAAATATGGTGATATAGACTGCTATTTAACTTTGATACAGAAATTACCCATATGAAAGATTTTTTTCTTTTCACCCTCAAACTACAGGCTTGAAGGTTCAACAAGAAAACAGACTGAAGTTGTCTCCCTCTCAAAACACCACCTCAGTTTTAAAGCTTTCCTACAAAATTACTGTATCACCGAATATTCATCCAGTGACACATGTGAAACCCAATGGCTTCAGTGAGTTACACCTCTGTAAAACAAGTGGACCTTA
Organism: Chloroceryle aenea; assembly: GCA_013399075.1. Taxonomy (NCBI): domain Eukaryota; kingdom Metazoa; phylum Chordata; class Aves; order Coraciiformes; family Cerylidae; genus Chloroceryle; species Chloroceryle aenea. Next base: position 127,501 of record VWZY01004131.1, read on the forward strand.
GTGATGGTTTCAATTAATACAAAGAAAGATAGGGTTTGAAACTCATTATTTAATATGGTGCATCTATGACAAACTACAATAAGAAGAGAAGCTAGGAAAAAGAAGTAGCACACACTAGATTTGTCTCTAAATCAACTAATTACGAGTCTGAAAAGTCATTCAGAAGTGCAACTTTCACAGTCGCTTGAAAACAACAACCCTGAAAATATGCTGAAAACCTACATATTTACAAGCATATATATAAATATGCACACTGCAATATATGTTTTGTTCTAACTGTAAGGTTTGCTTTTGCAAGAACAGTGATATAATGATGTATCCGAGTTAAACTTTTCAGAGCTTTGTTTCCACGAACCAGCTAAGAGCGTGTGATTTCTGCAGTGAGCTAGCTACTTACTTGTACAATGAGATACATAACAGTGTACAATCAAAGCCAACTAAAAATACAGAGAAAGGTAATAAAGAGATGGTAGAGCGTTGGGAAACATGTATTCCACTTGAATCTTTTCAGGTGTTTTCTGTTTCAATTGAAAAAAAAAAAATATTTACACAAGTAGACCAAGTGAGAAAAGCGATGTCCTTGCAACATCAAAGGAAAAAAGAGAATGGATGTGAGAGTGATGAAGCATTAAATTGTGGTAGATGAGAAAAGGAAAAAGAGAGAAAGAGGGAGAACTCTAAGATAAATGGAAGAAAAAGAAACACAGATCATAAGGAAGAAGCTGCTGTAAGAAGAGGATGGTACTACCCAGAGGTGCAAGAGTAAGTGCCCAGGAAACGGACTATGAAAATAACAGAAGACAGAGGGATAACAAGTCTGATGGGAGACAATGGTCTTGCTGGGAAAGCTGCTGTTAGTTATTAATGCATGTTAATAACACAGGTCTTGAAAAGTCTTCCTTGATGGTAAACCAAATTCCCACATATCTTTGAGAAAAGAAACTGTGGAAACTCATTGACCCATGAAGTTTATTCTATATTCCTCCCTGTCTTCTAGAAATGCCATCATATATCTCTCACTTTACATCATCTGGATTATTACCTATAGTTGTTAACAGTTGTTTTCTTTTTCATATAACACCATCATTGTTATAACAGGACTACTTCTTGCGGCTCCCATAGTTGGTTTTATGTAAACTTTCAGAGGCATCCCTTGGCTTTACCCTTTTCCAAACCTCAATTCAATAATTTCCCTTAAAAAGCTCCTTAAACATTAAAACATTAGCATCAAATGCTAATTTTCAATGCAGTTGGGCCAGATAGCAATAGTACTGTTCAGTCAGTTATAAGGAGACAGAGCTTGAGGCAAAAAAAATTAACACTGGCCTCATTCAAAGAACTTGAAATATCTCAAATAAAGCTGAACTCTGCATACAGCTATATTTATATATTTATACTTCATATAACCTTAAGATTAAAAAGAAAAAGGTCAAAGAGAGGGAACTAGGCTATACTAATGTGTTTTCCACTGCCTTCCTGTGTAGTATGTGTTCCTATGTTTATCAAGTCCGAAAAGCTTCAGTCAGGTGCCCCGGAGTATTTGTTTAGTGAGGAGTGGTATTTACCATATTTCTGAGGTCACTTCATACATACTGCTAGTATGTATGAAGAAGTCCAAAATAATTATAGCATATTGAGAATTTTTAGCAAAACATGAGGAAAGTCAGCATTTCCCCATATGTGGTGAACTGTCATCTCATACAATCTCTGAGGTCAGCACACCAGAAAGTAAGTGCTCTTCGCTTAGAAGAAGATACATCATCTAATCTTGTAAAATAGTAATAGGCATGTAAGTGCATTTGTAAGACTTGTTTAGAAACCACAGACACACTGCCATGAAAGCGTGACTTATTTTTTACTTACAGCAAGAGCTTTGTGAGACAAAGAGGAACAAAGCCATCATGTCAAACAAATTTTGTAGTCAGTCCCTGTGGAAGACTGGAATGGAAGCTCTGCTATTTGTATGTAACTTGGGTGTTGACTGCACAGCCATTGTTTAGACTGCAAGTTTTCCATGCAGCATATTATTATTATTCATTTTTTTTTATGAATACTTTGATGTAAAATAATGAATAATAACTATGCTGAGGAATCATTGATTATTCCTTAAAGAAAAAAAGGGAAGCCAGGTATAATGGAAGCTGATTTGTGCATTCAAATATTTCTACCCTGGTAAAGACTTGCTTCTCTGGGTGGAAGAAGCTTGGTAAAGAAACTTGGTATATATCATATAAATGTAACATGAAAAAAGAAGTGACCCATACACTACACAAAATGAGGACCAGTGCCTGTAACTGTTGCTGAAACCAACTTCCTTTTCAAGAAAAGAGTTTTGAGTCACTATTAGAAAAAACACTACTTTTAGAAATCTTTTTCAAGGAGAATATACTGATAGACAGTTAAAACTGTGAGCATTCTTGGTACATTCCCCAAAACCTCAGGTCATTTTCCCATATGCTTATTTCTCACTGAAAACTTAGCAGACTAAGTAACAAACCTGCAGGTAAACAACATTTCCCTAAATTATTCTCTTTTTTTAGGGTGTGGGGGTTGTGGAGGGAAGGAGTGGAGCAAGGGCAGGGGTTTGGGTAGTATTTTTGGATGAAAAATTGTATCTTCATATTGAGAAGCTGAACTTTTAATGCAGTATATAGTGTTATGAATTGTATTACCAACACTGGCTGATAAACTGCGATACAGATATTTATGACAGTAAGCATCACAGGCTGAAAAGAACAATGCAAATAATTCACACTTTATAAAGGAGTTATACATCTGTTTAAGACTGCACAATTTGGTACAGTAAGTTTGGTATGTTTACCAGGTCCTTAGTTAAGTCACCTGACAGCATAGCTATCAAGTGTTGACTTGACTGAGAGTATGTAATTCTGTTCACTTTAGACTTTCTGGGGTGGATATGCCATAGGTACATGGGGTTTTAACTAACTCCAGGCTGTGTAAACATATCTGACTTCTTCTTACCAACTATTTAATCTTTTAAGACAGCCTTCCTCATCTACTCTCTCCTTTTTTTCTTTCTAGATAGAGATCTTCAATCATCGGTCTATTTCTTTTGATAAGCCACACTTTCTATCACCCCATGAAAAACACATCCCGTCCTTCTTCAGTCAAACCCTCCTCCCCCTGTGACCAGCAAGAACCAATTTCATTTTCTGTCTACTCGTATTGAACCAGCACCCCTACCCACCCCTATCCTCTCCCTAAAACTGCTAATACTTTAAAAGCCACTATCCAAACCCCACCAGGCTCTGAGTATAACATCACACACACCAGTCACAGCCCTCAGTCTGACAGTACCCTGGAAAGCTGCATGCGTATTCTTGACTCACATCTCAAAAGATCCCTTTTTATCTCATTTAAATGCCATGGGACGTTGAAGCCTTGTGTCTACGAGCTCCTGCTTGCAAAGACACTCTTTATTCAGAATGAAGTTTTACCATAATGTGCTTTTGCTTTCCAGCTGCTATGCTTCTTCAAATAACTGTACTAAGCACAAAGGGAGAGAGTCCGCTTCCCTTCCCTCCTCCCTTCCCACACCCCTGCATATTTCTAACATTTAAAAAAAAAAAATTAAAATCTTTTTTTAAAGCTTCAGAGAACCACTGAATCGCTAATAACTGCAGCCATTCATAAGAAGCTGCTTAAAACCTGTATCCCTCCAGAGAGTAGCTCCAGGCTGGGACACTTGCTTCTGCCCTCAGCCCTCTGCTGACAGCCGGCGTGGGCTCCCTTGCTGCAGTGCAGGCTGGCAGTTTACTCAGTTTGAACTTTGAATGCAGAAATTCGGCTTGATGCAGTCAGCCAGATAAAGCAGCACTTACCTTAATTGAAATCTTCTCTCTGGTAAAGCTGAAGCATCAGTCAAATCAACAGTGATTTGGGGGTGATCTAAGTTTCAATCAACACCCTCCAGGTGGCTGCCTTTTTTTTCCGTTGATGTTGATCTCTTCACTGTCTAAAGGAGAGAGAGAAAGATAAACTGAAATCCTCAGAGGCTCCGAGGGAGTAAGAGAAGAGGCACCAAAGCAATGTTTCTTAACGTAAGATTCTCAGCAAGCGTGCTTGGGTCTGGAAGATCGTGTAACTGCTGTGATAGGCTCCTGTCATGTCCCCTGAGCCGTGAGATGATCATTGACCTGATTAGCTCTGAGCACTCCCTACATGCAGAGAATGCACTGAGAGGATTGGTGAGTCGCAGGGGAATTGGGAAAGGCACCAGGGCCGCTTGGGAATCTTCATTCTTCCAGACTAATGGATGTGCTGCAGCTGAGGCTGTAATTTGTGAGGAGGTTATGAACAATGTTAACCATCTGAGGACTTAAATGTGTTTTGCATGCTGCTCCTCAAGGTGCACCAGGATTCAATGCAGGGTAGTTGTTTTGCAATACTAGGCTCACTGTATGAGACGTTCTGTAAGCTGAGAGATAAAGTGGATTCATGAATTTGTCTCTGACCCTGGAGATAATAGCAGTTAATGGGTAGAATAAGTGGAATGAGCATGGTGGGCTCATGTGAGCCCCCAGATGGCAATCAATCACCATGGAAAAAAAAACAACCCCACAACAAAACAAACCCACACAGAAAAAAACAACAAAACACAGAGACTAGAGTTATTTAACAAGTGTATGTGGCAATTTAAATAAAATGTAGAGAAAGAATGCCAAATTAGTATTTCTTCAACATAGAGCTAAAATCAGTAGCAAAGCACAACAATACAAGTTCTCTTCTATGCTTGCAGCAGAGGGAAAAAAAAAAACAAGGAATGCATTCAAAGAACTTAATTTTCCCTTCACTTTTACTGATACAAATAAATCTGTTAAAGATGACAGTCTAAATTTAGGTGAAAAAAAAAATAGAGTGGAAGAATAAGTGTATTTGTTACCTACTTTTTGTTCTAGGTTATTATGGAAACCATATTTTTTGTGTACGAAGTATTCAGACTTACGTGGGTAAATGAGTCCAGCCAAAGTATGTCTACTCTTATGCCTATCCTCATCTACTATTTTCCCGCTTCTTGGATGACAATGATGGCACTAGCCAAATGACTCAATTTTTCATTCAGATTTATCCATGAAAATACCAGTTTGTGACTAAAAGAGGAGTTCAAAGAATAACATATTTAGTAATGTAAATCTGATATACCAATATAAAATGGATAAAATTTTGTTAGCAACTAAAGAAGATTTGGAACCCATAGTAGTAATGCCAGTTCATATGTAGTTATCATAAGTTACTCTTAAATAGAAAATGGATTACGTATTTACTTTCTGAAGGCATTCACATCAGAAATTTTATTACAGAGAAAACATTAACACATGAAGAAACCAGAAAAGTTTCAATCTCCAATTATTTAGCAAGACACACAAAACAATGATTTCTCACCCTAACTCCAGCCACCCTAACTAAAATGCCTGAGACACAGGCAATAAATCTACACCCCATGTTCACTACACAGTCAGTAGGGAGAGACCAATTTGTCTACTCTAACAGTGGTAGCTATATAATTTTTTATGATCCTCTTCTGGAACTGCCCCTCTCTTCCCGCTGATAAAAAGATTCTCCATGAGCAAAATCTGGATAATAAGATTGTCTTTGGCAATATTTCATATTCAAACGGAACTTCTTAGAACATAGGCTATCTTTTAACATGTTTTACAGAATGTCTATCACCCAGGGATTCTTGTTTCACCTGGTACTAAGGTGAATAATAATTAATCAATCTAATATTAATCTGACAAAATAATAATTAATCAAAAAAGAAGGCTTTTACACACATTAATATTAAGCATAAACACATTTGTGAACTTGACCAAATGGGTTTCATTTTTCAAGACCAAGGTGACTTGCTGCTACAACCCTCGCTGAAAAAGAAGTCGCTTTCCTTCTTTCCTTACCCTTAAACATGTACCACAGAACAGGCAGTGAGTCATCCCAACACTCATGATCTTATCTGTTCTGACATGGCATCACTCATGAAACAGGTAATACACAGACACACACTGTATTATTTATGATTTCAAATACAGCAAAAGAAATTCAGTATGAAAAAGACCTTATTAAGACAGTTTCTTTGTCCTTCCTGAAAGCTTCCAATTTATTTCATGCCATTTTGTTTAGTTAAGTACTAACTCTCACCAGCCCTAGAATTTTCAGTGCTTCTCTTAATCTACCATTCCCCAACCTACAAAATCTCCATGTCAGGAATACTTTTTGTGGTTACTATGTCTTTCAGTAGTTTTACACTAAACATTACAGTCATAATACAAGTTGTAATCTTCCTCTCTTAATGTTCTGATTGTCTTTTCAAGGTTTAAAAGTCAACATCCATCAGAAGTTTACAGTACATAACTGAATTGTTTTAATTGTTTCCCACTGCAAGTAAAGGTCTGAAAAAGAAAACAGCAGGTCCAGAAAAGGACTGAACCATGAAGGGACAAAATTTGAAGTGACAATTTAAGTTTGTGCAGAAACCACAGGGACTTACTGTTGCCTGACACAATTGGGTAAGAAACTAGCATTTTAAATTTGATGTTAACAAAAGGAAAGAATAATTTGAATCACTCCTAAAATCTAAATAACAGAAGTGAAGTCAGTTGTCTGGGGTTCTATTCCCAGTCCTAAATATAATTTAATGTTTTTAATTCAGTTCCTATCAGTCATCTAAATAAGTGCACAGAGGGTATCAGAAAAGTAATATGTCTTCAATAGGAAATAATAAAATCATTTATATAATTAAAAAAATTAGACATCCATGCTATGACTGTAGCAAAAAATTAAAATACATATGTGTGAGAAAATGTTAAAATCACAACAGCTTTTAAAACATATACACAAGAAAAAAAAAATTTCAGGACTGTTTCTCAATGAGAAGAAAAAATATTATCTCATAGGCAAGACAAGATACTAGTCATGGGAAAAAATCCTCTTCCAACTAATATCATTCAGCAGTAAAATGTAGAAGACCTTTACCATATCACTGCATAAGCCATGGTATTTTAACTGTCAAAGGCCATTAGATACTCATACTTGATTACAGGAATAATTTAGTCGCTTTGGGGTATATTTTAAAAGATTAATTTGGTAAAAGAGCTGTATTTCCCAAACTGGTCATCTGAATAGACTGAATGCCAAAATAAAGACAGAAAACTATACTAGTGTAAGTTTCTTAATAGTCACATGAAGACCTTCAGTTCAGAGGCATAAACTACTGTGGCACAATACTTCAGCATGCATCAATGTAAATTCAACATAGAATAAAAGGCCATGGGGAAATGTAAGAAAAGTGATGGAATCACCAACAGACAAATATATTCACACTTAACTTGGCCCAAATCACCCATACAGCTGGTTGCCTCAGCTCTGCTGCTTGTTCAGGAACTCAATGAACAAGAAGTGAATTGCATCTATACTCATGGCTTCAAAATACAGAATTATCCTTTTTCTACAATTAGGAAGCTCCTTTGGTTTGAAAAATATGTACTAAACAAGATGTACTGAGAGTGTCATTTACTCAGTAATTTATCTTTTTTTTTTTTAATAAGAAATAAACAAAAAGAGGTATTGTCCGGTTTATTTTGTATGGAAGGACAGTGACTAGAAATCAGGTGTGGGAATACTCTAGGAAAGCAGTAAAACTAGCAGAATAAAAGACTTTCTAGAAGAGACTGAGTAAAACCATCTTTATCCTTCATCTCTCCAGAGATAACATGTAAATAATAAACCACTTAAAGTCATTATAAAATGCTTTTAAAAAAATAAAACTGTTTGAACCATTTTGGAATTTCATGACCACCAGATTTTGTCCCTTTCGGCAACCATTTTTTTCCCCATGCCAGCCAGGGACAACCAGATTAGATAACTCTCATGCAATATCTGACAAATGCCATGCATCTTAGCACTGAAATTTTACTCTCATCCTCATTAATTTCAAAAGCACAAGCTGAACAGATTGAACTCCAAAATCTCATCTGGCTTGCATCAGCATAGCTGCATTGATTTAAGTGGAATGGTACCGCAGAATTATAAATTAGTGAGTAAAAGCATTATAATTTGTCATCAATGAATATTACACTGGATTTCAAAGATCAACTTCCCACAACACCATCCAGTATTTTCTCTTTGATATGGATAATTTTTTTCCCTGCTTTCTGGCCACAGTGAATACAGACAACACATGAAACTTGTTTCCATCTAAGAAAAAGTGTTAATCTTGAACATTCAGAGCACCTTGTTCAACATGTTCTTGATTGTAATGTAAAATGTGATCTGGATGTAAGGAAACAGCTGCATCCTAGCCATACTCAGTGTAAAATGGCTCACTTCATCAGGCTTCTCTTTCTGGTATCTCTAGGGGCTCAGACAAATTCAAAGTGCTTTTGCTCTTATGTGATTACTATTCTTACTCACAATTTACAATAATAACCAGTTCCATTCCTTTTACTTAAGCCAAACTTCCAAAGATAAGGAAAATGGTACAGCATATTGCTTGAAGTCGTTTCTGATTATGCTATGCAATGTACAACTTGAGCTTCATTGTACACTTTGATTAAGTTAGAGTGGTAAACTGAGGCATTTCTATGTTAGTGCTATTTCCTTGGAGGCATCCCCACAATGCTGGAGATACTTAGGAGCCATGGGTAACCCTAGATGTACCTTAAGGTCTACAGAATGCATAAAGAAACAGTTGCAAGGTTTGGAGCATCCTAGTACCACAGTGGACTGGTTTTAAGAGCATAATGACAATGGGAAGGCTGGTGGTGACTAAACACTCTATGATTCTGTTCTGGAAGGTATTAAAGAATGTTGTTCTTCCCAAGAGTAGGGAACTTATGGGTAGAGGAGGTACAGAGCCCTGTGAGTGAACAGAAGCATGGGAGGAAAATGTTTTTAAGGATGTATTAAGATCTGGTAAAGAGAAAAGGAAAATAAAGGTAGGAAGAAGATGTGAAATGGAAAAAGGCCACAACAGTTTTGATTACACATCTTCAGTTTTACAACCATCTAAGAAAATTATACCTTGTATCACAAAGAAATATAGTTCATGTTTGAGCACCAAGTGAATTACTGTTGTCAAAAATTATAAAGAAATGCATAATAATTTGGATATATGTACCTGCAATACTATTTATTTACAGAGCTGTATTAGAAAGGCAGTTTTTTTAAAACATGGAATCTAAATTTTATTTAGTCTGTGTGGTATGTCTTTCTATATTAACTGAGAACCTCATGTCTACTAGAATGTACACTACAGAACAGAGGGATTTTTGTATGTCATTAATTTATCTGTGCTAAAATTTCTGAAAGCAATACACTTGTACAGTTCAAATGAAAATAAGTTACACAGCTGTAACAGTTACACATCTGTTTTGTAGCAAAGTGTGACATGTAATTTCTGGTCTGGGTCACATTTTTACTGGGGGCTACAGACCTCCTTTATGCATAACAGTAAAACCAAGAGTGCCCTGCAAGATGCACCACAGGCACAGTGTGGGAGACAGAATGACGCAGGGACATCCTTTCTAAAGTACAATTCCTCCCTCACATCCTTCTTGTTCAGGTGAAGGGAACAGTGTGATTTGTGGTACAACCTGTCTCAGCAGTGATTTACACCACCTTCCCATTAAAATCTCTGTCTGCGCACTCCCTTTTGCCACCCACTTGCTATAGCATGCAGGGATAGGGGAGAGAGGACAGTGCAAAAGGTAGTGTGCAGGGATGCAATATACTGCTTGTAATGACATAAATATCTTATACCTATCCATTAGCCTCCATGTTCCTGTCTCTCTGAATAAGGAGGGGTTGCTTGTCCTCTTGAAGGTGACAAAACTGAGCTGCAATTTAGTCTTGGGATTCTTCCTGGTGTTTTTACAGCTGAAGCCTGTTCTGCTACTTACTCAGACTAATACTATAAATCTAACACACTTTAAGGACCTCATTTTCGGCATCATAAACTATCACATCTGTCCATCTTTCAGGCAAAACACTGGACTTTTATAAAACATGGAGAAAATCAGATCTTAGAAGGTGACAACATCTCTGACTGCAATTGTTCAGACATTATCGGTCTCTGGAAAAGCTCAGAAAAAAATAGTAACAAATATAAACATTAATTAACTCAAACTTTCCAGCAATCCTACCTTGCATGTCTCTGAATAGTTTGTAGACTTCTAACTATGGGGAAATTGTTGTTTTTTTTTTTCTTGGTTTTTTGGTTTGGTTGTGGGTTGGGTTTTTTTTTGGGGGGGTGATTTTGTGAGTGTGTTTTGGTTTTTTTGTTTACTTTTAATTTTACCTTTATTTTTAATTTTACCCTGCTTTTTCTCTTCAACTTCTTTGAATATACTTGTTCTCTAGACATATAAAACAGACTATTTCTTACCTTATTCTGCTGTCTTGCCCCTTACTCATTCCTTATTAATATTTCTTCCTACACAATTCCAGTACCACAAGCACTTCCTATCATTCTTCTCCAAGGGCTATTTTCCATCTCTCTTAACATTCCTCTTTCTTTATTTTCCTGCTCTCTTTTTTTGTCAGTCATTGAAGGAAAGATATCCTTCTGCCTTTTCTGGAAGTGTTAGAATGGACAGATGAAGAGGGAGAAAATAGAGGGAGAGCTGCATTTTTTCTATATACACATAAAGAATTCTTACACAAGAAAAGGAAATAAGTGCTGACAAAATTGGTTTTAGCATCACATTCCCTCAACTACTGTTCAGGACAAGCTAGAATTTCTGTAAATAAGCACGCCAAGAAAGGTTTTAATTGCTAGTTCTTTCTCATTCTTCATAGCTGGAAGCAGGTTTTCTCTCACGTAACAGGCCCAACCCTTGACTGAAAGGATGACTTCCTTCAGTGCAGCAAACAGGGAAGGAGGTTGGACTGTACTATAGACAATACCGGTAATAATATTTTGATGCCAAGTCCTGAAAGAATAGGATGATGGGAACATTGGCCAGTAAGACAAGCTCTCATTCAACATTCTCCCTTCATGTATGACCATGATGGTTAGCACTTAAGCTACATTCTGCTGCAGGAATACTCAAGCTGCACAACACCAAGCTGACCATGGGCAGGAGGGTAAGACAGCCCCTCATCCCAGTCTTCTGAGCAAAGCAGAACTTTCAGAGCCTTTCAGGAATGTAAGCAATTTAGTTCCTTCCATGTGCCTAATGGCAGGACCAATACTCCCGAAAGCATTGTACTGCATTCAAGTGTCTAGTAAGTTAAGTGGCTTTCATGACTTAAAGAAGCTGAGCTGAGGAATGTATATAGAAATTATTTTTGGGTACCATGGAACATGAAGATTTAGATTACACTGACACTGATTAGCGGGGCCTAACTCTGTAGAGTTTTATTGTTCTTTGTACCACTCACATCATTAGCCCTTCCAATGCCCTCCTATTACAGACAGCATGCTACATATTACTACCACATTAGTTTGCTTATCTATGATCTATAACAAAATTCGAACAATACTATGGCTTCCTTCTGCAGAGCTGTGTGTTATTCCTCATCTGCCCTTTTTTTATTCTATCCTGCATTTCAAAAGTATCAGTCTCAAGGGACTTGGTGATTACTAGGTTTCCTAAGATTTTCCTTAGATGATGAGCAGAGATAGAAGAATGATAAGGTAATAATATACAAAATTGTCTTTTTAATTGTTCCAACTTGAAGTCATTATTTCCAATGGGATATATCAAAACCAACATTTTAAAAGCTCAGAAGATACAGAATCAGGTCGTGATATGAAATGTAACACTTGGTTCTAGCCAGCAGAAAACTGAAGGGGGCAGGAGAAGGAAGCAAAAAACCAGCCTCCTTAGGTCAGGGAGCCCAAGCGAAAGTCATGTCTCAGCTTCAGCCCTGTCGCTCAAAGGAAGCAGAGGCAATAGTCTGGCAGCATCTGCTTGGGCATCATATCCCACAGAGGGAATAAAGTAGTAGCATCTTAAACTCTAATTCACAGCAGCTTGCTGCCAAAACACAGTACAGAAGCATGCTGGAACAGTTTCTTTCATACAGCCTTGCTGTGGAAACATGCTTGAAGCGAACATGCTGACACAAAGCACGGCTACCCTTTATCTCTTTTGAAGACAATATGGCTTGAGTCAGTTGGCTAAGTAATAAAATTTGGCCTCCGGTGGTTAAACTGAATAGAATTTTCTAGCCACAGAAGACAGATAATCATATGATATGTTAAAAAATTTGTTCATGCTAATAATTACATCTTTTCTGGACAGAAAATATCATTATGTGATCATACTTACTTTAGGCCATTAGCCTCTCTTTCCTCTTTTTCTGAATATGGAGGAATGAAAGATGGAGTAATCACAGTGCTACAAAATTATGTCCCTCTTAGAGGGTGGATGGAGAAGAAGGTCTTATAATGACAATACAAAGTTGAGATTGTAGACTATTACCTTAAAATATTTATTCTCAGTTACTCTCTCAGTTCCATTAGCATTGGTAATACGTAGCATGTTTTAAAGACACTCACGTACATGGAACTTCACAGAGCTGCATTTTTCTCTCATGGTTGCAAGTTCATGATAGGTGTGAAAATAGGTGTCTGCTAAAAATGGTGGGGAAGAAATATAATCATTACATATTCATTCGTGTTAATTTGTCTCTTTAAGAGCATAGCCAACTAGCCTGTGTTCTGCTATCTCCAAAACCATCTATACTGACTATTAATCAGAGTTTGCAGAAAACCTTGTATCTTTTTTCTTTTTTTTATTCCCTATTCATGAAGGCACTTCTGAGAATAATAATTACACTACTTAGCCTTTATCTGGTGCTTCTCATCTTTCAAGTGCTTCACAAATATTAATTCACTAATTAATCTTCCCAACAACTCAGCTTACTCCCACTTTACAGATGGAGAAGCATTAGCAGAGAGGGCAAGTGACCTGCCTGAGGCCATAGAGAGTAGAGAAAAGGGAGAGAACTAAGTGGAAAGATGCTTACAACTAGAAAGAAATAGAGGAAGATGGGACAATTATGGTGATGGGTCAGCAAAGAGTCATAAGATTCCAGTGAAAAATTTAGCATACCACCGGAGGGCAGGCAGTGCTAATCTTATCATGCATTATACAGTCACTCAGTATGCCAAAGGATCCACAAATAAAAAAACTGAACTGACAAATAAAACATATTGTGAAGTTCCACAATTAATTTTATTTTTTTTAACAACAAAATGCAGTCTGTTCTTAGATGCTGGCAAAATCTTAAAAGTAATCATGAGCACAAAACTAAGGTCAGGAAACTATAAAATTCTAATTTATTGGGCAGCTCATTTGATGGAGGGCTATCTGTACTCCAAATTTGATCAACTGCATAAATTCAGTTAGGATTTTTATGCCTGGCTTATTTTGCATCTAAGGAGGTTGACAGAAAGCATACTGCCTCCAAGACTAGATATAGATCTCATATATAGTTCAAACGTGTGTAACAAAACAGACTTGCCTCTCAAACCTTGCCTTTCTGCTTTCCAGATAACCTCTGTTCAATTCTCTAAGTGTTCCAATTTTTTTTTTTTAACTTTATAATAAAAACTTCTTTTTAATCCAGATCACTCAAATTATTGCAGGAAAACACATTTCTACATTAGGACTACAGGAGAACCTGGGTTAATATTATTGTGTGTTACTGCTGTCAGGAAGACTTTTTCATTAAGGCTGTGAGATATATCATTGTCCAGAATTTAGGACAGTGACTGGGGATGCAAGATATCCCAGCTAAATCCATGAACTGAATGACTACATTACATATACCTACTCAAAACAAAGAGCTCCAAAAGATTACAAAAATATTGAAAGTACTGTATGGCCCATGCATACTTAGAACAGACTAAAAATGTACCTTGATACCTCTATGAAATCTACCAGGTGTATGAACAATCGGGTCGAGTTGAGATTACTTTTGCCTCTCTTTGACAAGTTTTGCCTTCTGCTCCACTGATATGGTCAATGTTCCAGTTGCATTTCATGCTGACATTGACGTTGTGCATATAATACTGTATTGTGCCAATCAGTGATGACAGAAGCAAGGTGGTGAACAATTTATATATGCACATGTTCAGAAGTCTCACACTACACTGATATCCAAGAATACAGAAAGCCCCAATAAGAATGAAGAGGAGAGAGGAGGAATGCAAAAAAGCCACTGTTAATTTAAACCACTACTATAAAATACGCACTGCGAGGTTCAGTGCTAAAAGGGGAGCTCCCAGTCCTGCACCCAGTGCATTCTTCTAACCTGTTGCCCCCTTATTTGGAGTGCCCTTAGAATGAAATATATTTACCTACAGAGTAGATACACCTATTCAGTGTCTTGGAAAATTGTCTGCTTCCTAATTTCTAAGAAACTGAGAGAAAACTATTATTCAAAAAAAGAATAATCAAAATATATTTCTTTGCTTCTGTAAGACTTTGAAAGTAAAGATCGTAGTTTTCTCTCCTTCTGAGAGAAAACTCTTAAAATTAATTCTCCCTATAATACTTATGTAAGACACATATTCAGAAAAAGTTTTCCTGTAAATGACAAGGTAGAATAAAGCCTTTATCAACACTGCTTTGGTGTTATTAACACGACTTGGCTTCTGCATTTGTAAGCTTTTTAGCCACTAGACATGCTTACCAACCCAATCACTGACAATAACAAGCAACTTAACACTTGATCTCAAATTATGTAGTGGCGAGAAAAAAAACAAACAAAAACCCGACTGCTAAGAGCTTCTGAAGCATGGTGTAATCAGGATGACAATATTGAAGGTTGCTCAATAATGACATGAGGGTATCATGCCAGAAACAAATACTGCCTTTTGCCTTGCTTAAGCCAGCCCAGGTGAGGTCACAGACCACTCTCACTGAAATTTGGAGCACTGTCAGAAAGAACCTGAGCAGACAGTAAAAGCAGGAAAGAAACCAAACATCATGGCTTAGCTGTGATTTGGCTCAGCATGGAGGAGACAAGCCTTGCTTATGCAACAGCAATAATAAAGGCAAGGACAGAGACCAGAGCCCTGAAGTCCCCCCAGGTGGGTGTTACAGCTGCCAGGCTACACACAAGGTGCTGCAGCTTCCTCTTGTGTTTCCTTTCTTCAACTCAAAAAGGAAGAGACAGATTTTATCAACATCTCTCCAGAATTATATTTGAAGGCTGCTGAGTAAGGATGAAATGCAGAAGTGCTAGTTATAGAAGCTTAATTACTATTTTAGGAACAAAGTTCTTTTAAACAACAATTACTATTTCTTTATTTTACCTATAACTGTGTCAAACTAGGCAGTGCTATGCAGTTCAATACTGTAAGTTAAATGAATAGTTATCAAGGTAAGGCATATACTGGTTCTTACAAGTTCTACAAGTAAATCAGCTTTACATATCAGCTCATCTTTAACTAAAAATTATTTAAAAAATCTGAATGTTTCTGAGGATAACATTTTGAAGAGCTTCAGGTTATTCTAGGCTAAGTAGGAGTGTCAGCTTTGTTTTTCTAGCAGTCTTTATGTTTGCATAGGCTCCAGCTTTGTATTCTTCTACCAGGAAACAATATGTAATTATTTTGGATGTCTTTAATTGCTTAACTAAAACTATAGCAAATGGCATAAAGTAAACTCTCTCTATCACAATGACATTTGCACAGCAGCACATTTGCAATCAACCAAAAGCATATTTGTCCTATATCACTAATGATATAAAATACACAAATTATTTATTTATGATGATATTAATAATAAAATATTAGTTTGCTGAAGAAAACACTGTATTAATAATAAATAATACTGGTAACCATAAGCATGAAACCAGGATGAAATTGCTTTAATTTGGTTTAGAAAACAATTAAATGCAGACTTATACTAATAGAAAAGAATTCTTCTGCCTTGTAAACAGTGGTAAAATACATGCTTTGGAACAATCTCTGAATAAGCAGCTGAATAA
This sequence comes from Chloroceryle aenea, assembly GCA_013399075.1. Classification (NCBI taxonomy): domain Eukaryota; kingdom Metazoa; phylum Chordata; class Aves; order Coraciiformes; family Cerylidae; genus Chloroceryle; species Chloroceryle aenea. The sequence goes on from VWZY01004131.1 coordinate 143,464, forward strand.
GAAGTGTGTTGTAATAATGGATTAATTTACTGTGCTGTATCACTGAGCATTAATTCTGGAAGTCCTACTTTTTCAGAGAAAAAGTTCTGTATTAATTAAAGACATGCAAAGTCTAGAAATCAAATACAACACATGAAAACAAACCAGAAAAAAAAATGTTTGTATTTTGTGGCATTTATTTTCTAATTTGGGAAAATAAATGTTTAATGATAAATCCACACATATCACTCCTTCAAAAGCCTAACTTTTCAAAGCAAGGAAACAAAGAATAACGAAATAATAGCTAGGATGGGTCAGAAAAAAAATCCTGTATCTAAGTATACCTGTTACTGTAACAGTTCAAGTGTAACTTGTTCTTCCCACAGGTTTTTACAGTGTTCCAGTATCTCAAAAACTTATGAAAATGGCTTTTCTAAATAGTTGTGCTACTTTTCAAGTGTTTGCATCTTTCCCATTGTTTATGTCTACCCTCACCTCAACTTTTCACCCTTTATATTTAACTTGCTCAGATTGTGAATTATCTTCCTTTTTGTTTTTCAAACTGTTTTCTGAAATACACAGGGAAGCTGAGGCAACAGTGATGACATTTGTACTCATCTGTAGCACAACGCTATCTGGTTTTATGCCTCATTCTCAATAGTAATAGACATATTTCCACTCCCTTCACTTCCATTTAGAATGTTACAATAGAATCATAGAACAGCTCAGGTCGGAGTTAAAGACCATTTAGTTCCAGCCCCATCTTGCCGTGGACAGGGACACCTTTCATTATATCAGGTGGCTCAAAGCCAAATCCAGTCTGGCCTTGAATGCTTCCAGCGAAGAGCAAATATAACTTTTCTGGGCAGCCTTATCCAGTGTCTCGCCACCCACACAGTAAATAATCTCTTCCTAATACATCACCTAAATCTACCCTCTTTCAGTTTCAAACTGTTACCCTGCCTCCTATCACAACAGCCCTCGATAAAGAGTCCTTCCCCATCTTTCCTTTAGACATTCCATTTCACTACTGGAAGGCCACTTAAAAGGTTGCCCTTGACCCATTTCCAGGCTGAACATCCTCAACTCTCTCAGCCTGTCCTCATAGAGGAGATGCTCCAGCCTACAGATCATCTTTGTGGCCCTGCTTTGGACATTCTGCATTTAATATAGCCCTATGGGCATTAGAATCTGGCTCTATATCCTTATTCTGTATTGTGATTTTATCCTGTAGTAATTTACAATAATTTTGACACCTAAATAATACCCCCAGTCCACAAGCCACTAACCAACATCTTCAAAGAATAATGAATGACCTCCCCCTCACAGGGAAGATATTCGAGCCCTCTTCAGGGCCCTTCTCTCGACCCACCCAATCAGGTCCATGTATTTGTTTGTTTGGTGGTCCAGAGCTGGACACAGAACTTCCCACAACATACTTCCCAGTACTGGACACTGCCTAGTAGAACATCCCCATAGGTAAGCTTAGGAAGTGTGTGTTAGATGAGTGGACAGTGAGGTGTTTCGAGAACTGGCTGCATGATGGAGCTCAGAGGGCTGTGATCAGCCAGGAAGCGTCAAGTTGGAGGCCTGTAGCTA
>VWZY01004132.1:0-11875 GCA_013399075.1 Chloroceryle aenea
TCAACAGGGCCAAGAGCAAGGTCATGCACCTGGGTTGAGACAAAACCCAGTATAAGTACAGGCTGAAGAAGATGATGGGATTGAGAGAATCCCCGCAGAGAAGAACTTGGGGCTGCTAGTGGATGAAANAATGTGAAAGTATTATTAAAACACATTCATTCCCATGTGTGAGCATCTAATCATAGAAAGTATATTCATGCTATTTGCCAATTTCTTTTTTATTTTTTCAATTTTATTTTTATTAATCTTTTAAAATAATTTTTTGAATTGATTTTTCTTTTTAACAAAATTGACTTTGGTGATTAGAACTAGATAATTGATAAGGTCCCTTCCAACCAAAACCATTCTATGATTCTATGACCTGTTATTAATATAAATATTAACTTTTCTGATTAATTAGTCTACACAAATACCTGCTTTCCAACAAATAAAGGGAAAGGCAAAAGGCCATAGATATGGTAAGCAAAACCACGCAATACCCTCTCAGTTTATCCTCATACTGATATTTTTATTGACCTTTCTTTGCCCTTTTATGTACGAATAGGTTTTGGAGAAAGAATCTGAAACTTTTTGTTATCTTATGTTGTATTACCCAGTTTGGTAAAGTATTGAAGTGATTTGTAGTGTCATCTTTTCTGACATAGATGGTTATGACATTCTCTTTCCTGTTTTAGAATTACTATATGATACATATTAAGTGAAATTTTGAAATATATTACTGACACTGAAGTGTACAGCCTTGTGAGAAGTATTTTGACTTTATATTCAGAGCTGTTTTCTATCTTTCTCCTCTTATGCTGTGCATATATACATATATTACATACATAAGTGAAAGGTAAAAAGGCAACTGACAGTATGTAAAAAAAAAAAAAAGGAGGGGATAACAGCTGTTGCCTCTCCCCTAAATATGTAATATGTACTAAGTATCCTAGATTTCTTTGCAGAATTATATTCAGTCTAATAGAGAGGAACATGATGACCTTTGGTTCTTTACACCTGACTCCCTTGTTCCAAACCAATTTATTTCACAGGCCTACTTTATTGCACTTCTGGTTTTGCTGTAAATGCTTTTCTCAGGAAATCAGCAAAACAGAAATCATCATATTGCATAGAAACACGTTTGTAAACTAGTTAATTTTCTATTGTCAGTTCAGAAACAAAAGGTAAGCATAGAAGAATGATTCCCACTTTATTTGCTAAAGCCACTGATCGCTATTAGTTGCATATTTTTTAAAAAAAGACCAACAAAATATGCATGTTAAGTATCAATTTAATAAATTAATCATTTGGATTTATAGTGTCCAAAACTGGAAAAATCTCCAGAAGTGGTGTGCAATTTTTTGCCTGTGTGATCATTGTCTTAAAAATTCAGTTTTACTAAAAGATTTTGGTGCTGTTGGTGATGGTTTTTGTCGGAGGGAGAGTAGAACATTTAGGTAAACATGGAAAGAAATGTCATTTTAAAATCTGAAATGAAACATTTTATGTATCTGTGATATTATATTCTGATTTAAATTTCTTAAAGCCTATAACACCACAACACTTTGCATTCAACAGCATGCAACACTTCTGCAGACTCAGTTGCAGATATCTGCAGTGTGAATTGGTAATGAGGCATTCAATCAGCCTAAAACAGATTCTTTCTACACAGAATATATTATAAGGTGAAAAAGAATTCTGAAGGCTAATTTAATCTGTAGCTTTTTGCTTCAGATCTGTTTCGAACTATGCTTAGTGCAACAGTTTATGTATTGACTTCTGTAGTTGGTAAATATAACTGGGAACTGCCTAGTTTTTTACAAAATTCATTAATACAGAGGGGAAAATGAAATCAAATTCTGCTTCTTGATTTGAGAGGTCACTTGAGGATAATCATGTCAATGTTTGAGGTCTATTTATTTAGTAATAATGATACTCTGTAGATTTACAATTATTGTAAAACATATTTTGCAGGTGACTGAGCATGACTGGTTTTTCTATTAAAGGAATAACACATAGACATATTATTCACTAGAGAATATACTAAAAAAAAAATTCTACAATATAACTGTCTTCTATCTGAGGCAGGATACTATTTAATCATTCAGATTCTTCTTAAACACAGAAGAAAACTTTACCTGTCCCAAACATTTAATGTAACATTTATGCATTGGTATTATGGATGAAAAATCAGCCATATCATTCCTAGTTAAATGTTTAATCTAAGAAGATTCCTGCCTGAATACAGCTTTGAAATTGTGTAGAGAAAATTGTTCAACTATTGTACTGTGAAGTTATTTTCACAGTGAGCAACCAAATAATGATAGTATGTCAACAACATAATATACATAGTCATTTTGCTTTTGAAGTACTTCTATTGCTGGTTTACTGTATGTTGCAGTTTCGTCATTCTCTCCCACATGCAAAATATTATAAATTAGGACAGATTAGTAGCATACTTCATGATGAAACTATATGGTAGAGTAGTGAGGTGGTCACATTTATATCATCTAGCTCAATTGTTATTCACTTTCTCTGAATATGAAAGAAAGGCCCATTCCATCTTCTGACCAAAGAGACCTGATCCTGTGACTCTCTCTAGACTGAACAGACTGTAACATAACAAGTTACCACTGTTCTACCACATTTGTCTTTTTGCTACAAATGTATTAAAAATAAAACAAAACAAAACAAAAAACTACCCCCTCTGTAAAGGATTGTAGGAAATATTTGTTGTAGGTCAAACTAAAAGACTTGCTTACTCTCACAAATATTTTTAATGTTTTCTCAGTAAAAAGATTGAAAAAAAAGACATCAGTATGAATGCATAGTCATTCTTTACATTTTAAAAAAATCGTTATAAGAAAATAAGGTTTTTCTGTGAATTCACAAAACATAGATAAGTTAAAATGCTGAAAGTATAAATGTCTGCTGAGGAATTTAATGACTCCAGTTCAAATAATGTACAGTTGGAGATGTGATGCACGATGCAAGAAAGCAGGGATCCTCCAAAATTTTATTAATGAAAAATTAAAGCAGCTATTTGCTCCATAAAATGAGCTAGAAAGAAAGGAAATACATATGGAAAAATAACCCTCAAGATTTTGTGAGTGTGAGACATGTGGATCTTCATATTATACTTTGAATTTGCAGAGCTTTTCAATATCAAATCCAGAATAGAAAATACGTCAATATCCAAACTTAAGGTGGTGATTTGTTTCTAAATTTTACTCTAAGTTGAAAAGCAAGCTTTAAACAGTTTAAAGGTTTGTACTGTTTGCACTACTTTTTATTTGTCATTTTTTTGAGTTCGGGTTTTTTGGCAGCATAGGCTCCATTGTTTTAAACATAAGGGTGATCTCTCCCTCTTCAGACATTATGACAATGATTCTCATGTTTGTGCGTGTGTGTGTGTTGGGATGTGCTAATATCTCTTAAGCATATAAAATCTACACAGCCATGCATCGGTTCAGTCCAAACCTGGCAATTTCAGGGGCTGGATTTATGTTCCTGCTGCTGTTTCCTTCAGTTTTTCATCTACCTATCTGTCATGAGCACTTGCCATCTTCCATTTTGTTGACAATAGCAGCAGCCTGCATGTCCCTCCTTGATGCAATAGGGAAAGAGGTGCAAGGGGAGGAACTGTCAGGACACCCCAGAATTTCACAGATATAGCCAATGTCTGGGAGGACGCTACAAGGCACCGATCCATCCTCTCAGCAGCAGCAACATACTGTCATTGACAAGGTATGAGTAGCAAATAAGTTAGCAGATATTCCTTATCTCTTTCAGGGGAATGGCAGCAAGCCAGATGTTAATGGGTCTCCAGGGTATCATTTGAACTGTGCAGAACTAAACTGTGTTTTATTAATCCATTTGATTTTTCCTTGTTATCAGAACGCATTTATTTCACACATAAAACTTTAACATCTAGATAGCCTGGTATATGTATTATTTGGCATGCTAATAGAAGCGACTGCTTAAGTGGCACAGTTAGAAGCTCAGAATTCAAAGCAGTTCTAATTACACCCTTAATTCAGCTAAGCACAAATGCCTTTATTTGTCAAAAAAAGCTCTAGGATGAAGAAGGGCTCAGATGAGAAGATGACACATGAATGCTGTCTTTAAGAAATGGCTCCTTTTTCATTTTTATTTTGACTGCAGACACTCACTAATAAATAAATAAATAAATAAAGATCACTGTTTATAAACGGACTGAATGACCAGTGTTGAAGAAGGACATCATTCAAACTTAATATACCCTTTCTGTTCAGTCTATCAATTGAAAGAAGCTGAGTTTCTGTAAAAAAAAAAATGTCACTTAAAAGTTGTTCCATGGTTTGGCAGCATGTTAGAAGCTTAACTGAATGTAGATAGTGCTTATGTGGGCATGTCTAGCTTTTGAAGACTTTGTTTTGCATGATATGATAGTCTCTTGGTATGGAAAACAAAGGTTTCTATTAGTAACTGATCTTTCAACTTTGAACTATCTGAGTGACTGCCTTGTAACACAAAAGGATTTTATGAGGGTAAGGACCATTACCTTGCAAGTATTTTAAGTTCATAGAATACACACTTATGAAAGTTACAGGGAAATTTGTAAGACGGGAAGGCTACATATGATGTTTATCATAAAAGACAAAAATAGGAAACATTTTTTTACCTGATGTATTGAATCTGCTACTCTAATATAAAAGCAATTTTTCCAGATTATATATTTCAATTCTATTAATTTTGATAAATCTGCATATGTATTAGAATTAATAGTGTTATGCAATTTATACAAGACAAACAGAGCACAAACATTATTCATAGTGAGAAATCCTAGCACATCTCAGTAAACAAAAGATTCAACATCATTAACCTGAAATGCCTGAGGATGATGTAAAAAAAGTTAGCTTTCTCAAATTACTCAGATTTTGCCTGCAAATTATAAGACTATTCCATAAATACTATTTTGGTAATTTACAAGTTCATGGTATTTCCCATAATGAGTTTATGTTTCTTGTTAGCCATGTATTAGTGTCAGAATCTATGCTGTCATATGAAATACAAGTATTATTGAGCAAGTTAGATAAGTACTTCTACATAAGTATGTATATGTGTGTACTGGAAATGAAAATCAAGAATCTTATAAGCCAGATCTCAAGGTGTGAAATCAGGAACAGATACTAATTCCTACTTGAGATTTAATAATTTTATAAGGTTGGATATAGAAGACCTTCTTGCTAACTTTATGTTTCATTTTTTAACAATAGACAATATCTATTCAGAAAAACACCTTTTTTATTTTATCACTATACCAATATTAGTCAATAGTGCTGGATAATATAGAACAGTCAACAAATTTCTCTGTTGAGCTGCTCAACAGCTTTATGCTGAGCTTTAGTTAGAAGAAAAAACTATTCAGTATTACCTCTCATACTTCCATACTGTCCTGGTTTCACTGTGACAGAATCATAGACCAGCCATGGTCTGCAGGTCATTAACAGTTTGAAGTCAGCCAGGGCACCTGATCAGAAATGGCTCACAGATGTATCCCAGACCAAAAATGTCATGTTCTCTATAAAGTTAGAAGTTTAGGGAGAAGTGATGCTTGGACTCCTCCTGACCTTGCTCTGCCTTTTTTTTTCTTTCCCCTCCTGTAGACTCCTTTCTTGTTTATTGTGACCACTATACAGTGCTGGACTGAGTATAACTTTGTTTGTTTTATACTGGCATTGGTATTAGTTTGACTTTTTCATTAATTCTGCTTTCATTTGAAACTGTGAGTCTCCCCTCCCTTTTGGCTGGTGAGGGATCACTAGGTGATATACCAACTGTTATAGTTTAGCCCCGGATACAGGATAAATATAGGGAGCGAATTTGGAGCCAACTATTTATTTGGGGTCTGACTTAAATAGCTCACCTGGAAGAATTACAGACTTTTAATTTGAGAGTCTTAAAGAGTTGAAGTTGTCGCAGATTTGACTGAGCTGTTATGAATATGCATCATGTTGGTGATATGGGTCAGATGGTTGCTGGGTGTAATTCTCTGTTATTTGTTTCTAGAGTTGCTTTAGAAGCTGTGGGCAGCTTTACCACCGTTTGGTATTGATTTTGTGTGATTTATATCCTCTGGGTGTGGGATGGTATGGTATTATGAATTGTTTTGTATTTACAAGGATTTCTGTGGAATGGTGGTGGGCAAAGAGAATTTGGCATACCTTTGGGATGCTTCTACCACCTTGTTCATATTGTTAGGCCTTTTAAATGACTTGCAGCTCTTGACCTTACTTAGTGGAAACTATCGGTATGCTGCAACCCCTGCAGCAGACCCTGAAGCTATCTCAGCCCCCACAAGAAGCACTGCAGCTACTCAGCCTCTGGTGGTGTTTGGCCTAGGGACTTAACCAGTGGAAGTATCAGTAGAATAAGAAATATGCACACACACAAAAACAAACAAAAAAGTAAAAAAAAAAAAACAACAAAACAAAACAAATCCAACAAACACAGCACCAAACAAAAGGTCTGTAGGGTTATCACAGTTGGAAGACTTGAGGGTGTCCTGGTTTGAATGAGAACAAAATTACATCTGTTCAGTGATTTTACTTTTCAGTTCTTCTGACTAACTGCAATTTCTGAACTTAGCAGCCTGTTTTCCTGGGCAATATCTGCTTCTAACAGTGATGAAACCCAGTGTTTAGAGAGAGTAACAAGGACTGGTGTGCAGACCAAGGTCACTGCTGGATCTTGCATACCACATTGAGGGTTGCAGAAAATATAAAGGCTGCACCTGTAGGGAGGAGTGAACAGGACAGGTGACCCTAAACTGACCAACGTGATACTCCATCACATGTCATATTCAGCATAAATCTTGAGGGATCAAGAGGGTTTTACTCCACTTTGCTCAGCTCTTCTCAGCTTGTTTTGGGCCCTCTTCCAGCTTCTTCCTAAGCTGGGAACAGAGCAGAGCTCTGTCCATTCAGCCTTTGATCTTGATCTGTGTGTTCCTTAACTCAGTACCAGAATCCAGCACCCAGACACTGCAGGGCCCAGTCTGGGACTTTCCTGGTGCCTGCTCCACAGCATCAGTGGTGAGGATGATGAGGGGGGTGGTCACTTTGGTACAGGTTTTGTGTATGTGTACATATATTCCATTTTTATGAAAGCTGTTCTAGTTTCCGTTTCTAATTGTTAGGTTTCTCTCCCTCATTCCCTTTCCCTTTGGGGAGGGAGGAGCTTTAACAGAGAGTGCCTGTTATAGGTCTAGAGTGCTGCTGTGACCCTAAAATGTGACAGGGTGTGACCACTCAATCTCTATGCCTAAATTAGTTGTGAGATATATGTAAAGATTACAGTCATCCAGAAAGTAAGTAACTTTTTATTGTTACAGCTACAATGTTGAGACAGAGGAGCTGATGGTTTGGACACAGAGGGTAGACAAGCCAAGCAGTTGGGACTGATGTTTAGAGAAGATGGTATTGACAGCGGTCTTGCAATAGAGGAACATTCCCTTTCTCTCTGTAGGTGGCTAATATTGAGTGTGAGGAATAGGTATCTCTTTAGGGATGATGTCAGATACTGCTTAGGTAAGTGGACAACTCTTGAGAGAGGTGTTAAGAATTTGAGGGAACTATCTGTGTAGAACCGATTTTTGGTTTTCTAGATTACCCACAGACACCATTAGATTTACATGAACTCAGAGTTACCAAACCCATGTGGTGCAAGTGGGTAGTGAGTGCATCACCATCATATGACACTACATTAACACTGTTTAGCTGGAAAAGCAATAATGCAACAGTGGTGAGTGACTTGGCCTTTCAACTTCAGTAATAAACACAGAAACTCTCTTACTCTTCACAGGCTAACACCTCTACTGATAAAACACTGACAAATCCATGGAGCTGATGGGGGTGATCCCAGGGACTGTAGTAGAAGCTGAAATGAGTCTGACTGGACATGAGTGGCAAAGGCACCATATTGTGACTGGCCCAGATGCCCCATGCATTCTTGGTGTCAATTAACACAAGACAGGGTATTTCAAGGACCTGAAAGGGTACTGGTGGGTGTCTGGTGTGCAGGGGAGATGGAGGAAATTGAACAGCTGTCTATCTTGCCTGGTTTATCAGAGGACCCTTCTTACTGTGAGGCTACTGAAGGTCAGGGAACAAAAGGTGCCCATTACTACTGCAGTGGTGCACTGGTGGCAATATGACACTAATCAAAACCCCCCAAATCCCCATACAGAAGCTGATCCATCAACCGAAAAGACAAGAAATTACTAACAAGGCACGTTCACCGTTTAACAGTCCTATTTGGCCAGTACCAAAATCTAACAGAGTGGAGACTGACAGTAGACTGTTGTGGCCTGAATGAAGCTCATCACAGCAGCACTCAGCAGTGGTATGACATATTAGAGCTTCCATACAGACTGGAATGAAAGGCAGCCAAGTGTTACACCACAATTGATGTTGCTAATGCTTTTTTTTTTTTTTTTTTCCTCAGTCCCTTTGGCATCAGAGTGCAGATCATAATTTTCTTTCATCTGGAAAGGTGTCCAGTGCACCTGGAATTAATTGCCACAGGGGTGGAAACACAGTCTCGTGATTTGCCACAGACTGATCCAGACTGCACTAGAAAAGGGTGGAGCTCTCAGACATTTGCAGTACATTGATGACATAATTGTATGGGGTAAAATGGCAGAAGTAGTTTTTGAGAACGGGGAGAAAGTAATGTAAATTCTTCTGAAAGGTAGTTTTGTGTCTGAAAGAGGCAAGGACCTGCACAAGAAATACAGTTTTTAGTAATTAAATGGCAAGATGGATGTCACCAGATCCTGATAAACATGATTAACAAAATAAGTGATGTCTCCGCCAACTAATAAAAAGGAGACTCGGGTTTTTTAGGTGCCATGGGTTTCTGGTGAACACAGTCCAGGCTACAGTCAGATTGTGAGCCCTTTTTATGAGGTGACACAGTAAAAGAATGTTTTTAAATAGGCCCCTGAGTAAAGACTGGCTAGAAGGTAAAGATTTTGGAATGCCAGTAGGGGATAATTTAATGGATGCTGGAGAGGCCCCACCATACAATGGCAACAGATATCCTGTAGGGGTGGTTAAAACAATGGAAGTAAAATGATTTTTGCATAGAGGCAAACACATCTGGGCTGCCTCATTGTGGCAAGATGTTGCTGCCTGATTAGACAAGTTAGTGATAAAGGTATGTCACATAGATTTATCACACCCCCTACCATGCACTAGCTGCTGGAGAAGTTGAACAATGCAATGGATTATTAAAGACTGCAGTCAGAGCAATGGGTGCTGGCACATTTGAAAGTTAGCATGAATGTTTAGCAAAAGATACCTGGTTAACTAATACCAAGGGATCTGTCAATTTAGCTGCTTCTGCTCAGTCAGAATTTCTACATACTGTAGAGGGGAATAAAAGTCCCTGTGGTGCACATAAGGAATCTGTTGGGGAAAACAGTCTGGGCTGCTTCTGTGTTGAGCCAAGACAAACGTGTTCATGAGGTTGCTTTTGCTCAAAGACCTGGGTGCACTTGGTGAATGATGCAGGAGGATGGTAAAGATGGATGTATACCTCAAGAAGATTTGATTTTTAGGTGAGCATAGCCAGTAATTCGAACCACTAGTTGTTATATGTTACTGCTTGTCACTATTTCTCTACTCATTTCTTACAGTAAGAATCACCCAGATCAATGAAAATAAACCTCAGCAATGAGTGCCCAGTTAAGTTCAGCATTTTACCACAGACTGTGAATCGAATTCATCAGATAACCATTTGCAAGCTCAGGATGTATGACATGTCATCCTGCTGTGTCCAACATGAAAACCATGGTTTTGGACTAAATGAATTCAATTGTTTAAAAAAAAATAATTAATGGGCTATTGGACTAATACCTCTGTGTACATATATACTGAAAGAGGGGAGAAATAGAAGTGACTTGGGAATAATTTTGAAGATATGGGCTAAGGGGTGGAAAACTGTCCTGGTTTTGCTAGGACAGAAACCCAGGCCAGCAATGATCTGCAGGCTGTTAGTAGCCCCCCTGGATACAGGTTAAACTTAGAAATATATCTATGCTGAAGTTATCAATATCTTATACTTTCAGGGGCCATCACAAAGCTGACTTTACAAAAATTTTCTCTTGGAGCACAGTTGTAAATCTTCTATGCTCATGAACATATGAAAAAGGTCTCACTATTGTGGATGCTTTATAACTACCTTGACAAGTCAATTAAGTGGTATGAAATGGCAAAACTTATTACAAACTAGGGCAAAGGTGAAATTGTAATTCCATAATTTGGTGATGTTGGAAGAGCATGTGGTGTGGATCAGCGTGTTTGAGTACAGCTGGTGGGTAAAAAAAAAAAAAAAACAGCTTTAGAATAGGAATGTGGAAATTAGTCTTCTGTTTGCAACATTTACATTGAAAAAAAAACCCAAACCCGCACCACCAGAAAACCTAACAACAACAGCAACATCATAAATAAACTAGAAAGTGATGTGTTTCTTAAAATAAATTTTCTAGCAGGTTGCATCCTGTTACAATCCATCGGGGCAGTTATATTCAGTTACTGTCTTCGTGGAAAGTTTTTTCCTTCTGACTTTGTAAGTATGTATTTTCTTTCCAAAACAGGTAAAAATAATAGTTAAGTGACACATAAAGCATTTAGGTGTTCATCTTTTACCCTTTTACTGAAACAGCAGTAGGTTTTAATTTTTTTTCTTCTAAAGTTGATTTCTTTATGTTGATTGTTTTCAAGGTCTTGTTCGTTACAAATGTTCACATGTCTAGTCCAAAGAGAAGTTTTTCTTGCTAAGCAGGATTTTGCTCCCCACCTGGGAACCACAAAAAAGAATTAAATGAAACTATTTCAGATTTTTTTTATATAAGATAGAGAAATACTAATAGTATGATCAAACTCAGTTCAGGGATCTGGCTAACTTATGTTATTCTTTAATTCGCTTAGCCACAAAATTTATTGCGTTGTCGTAGTGCTATTAGTAAATTCCCTTTCAGTGATAAAGAGTATTTGTTTCCATCAAAATCAGTGTTCAGGAGGATTTTTCTAAGACTGCAAACTCCTGAAAGCTTTGTAATGAGAAGGTAAGCTGACCCTGGAGAGGACTGCCTCTCCTAGGCTACAAAGCTAATACAATTACTGTGAAATTCAGAAACCTTACTTAGAAGCAAAAAGAGGAAAATTCTTTCTCACTATTACAAGAAATAGTAGCTCTTATGCTAACAATTATGACAGGAAATTATAAAATAATTATAAAAATAATTATAAAAATAAAATAATTATAAAACTGAAAGCAGAATTAAGAGGCAAAATCTTTAGTGTTTTGCATAGTTTTGGACCAAGTCAAAAGTCAGAAGAGTGTTGCAGGGATGGGGTGAATGAAGGCTGCTTGACAGTGAGAACAAAATCAAACTTAATTTCTTCAGGTTGATACAAAAGTCTCATTATTTTATTTACAAGAAACCATAGGAGAAGAATGGAGAGGGATGGGAATCCCTGTTTCTATTATGATCGATAGGATGGACATGGCAAATAGTAATGCTAGGAATTAGCAGTTTGGCTGTTCTGTGGCTATCACCAGACAGGCTTGTCCTTTAGTTGAGGCAGGATTTGGTACCATTCTGGGCTTCTAGGGATACAGCAGAGGAAAAGGAAACACTAGTGTAAGGTTATTTAGTCGTTCCAGGTAACGTGAGGCTGTTTCCTCCTATTTTATCATTAGTAATTTGGAAGACACCAACACCAGCCTTGCTACAACCTCCTTTTAGGTAGTTATAGAGAGCACTAAGGTCTCCTCTTCTCTAGACTAAGCCGCCGCAGTTCCCTCCGCCTCTCCTCATAAGGCATGCTTTCCAGACCCCTCATCA
>VWZY01004133.1:0-30322 GCA_013399075.1 Chloroceryle aenea
CTGTGTGTTCAGGCCTAATCACCTTCTCTCAAGAAAGACACATTTAGAGGGGTTTCTATCCACTGGATGGCAAGTCAGACCTCCAGCAGCTATGGTTCAGATCACTTGAAGGTAATTGTGTACTTCCAGAAGAACGACTTTTCTCTCGTGCATTTTAGTTACTGCTTATTACCATCGAGTCTGGGCTTCTAAGACTTTCACACTACACTGACAATAGATCTGTAACTAAAATCAATAATGTTTTCAGGTCATTTTAATAATCAGGCATAAATATTACCTTAAAGGGAATCATGGGATTGAACTCTCTTAAACTGCTCTAACACACATTTGATTGCTTTTAACAGGAGTTGAAAGAAAAGATGGATGAGCTCCTGCCACTGATCCCAGTTCTGGAACAATACAAAACTGATGCCAAATTAATCACCCAGTTCAAGGAGGAAATTAGGAATCTGTCTACCGTCCTCACTGGGATTCAGGAAGAAATTGGTGCTTATGACTATGAGGAACTACACCAACGTGTAATCAGTTTAGAAACCAGGCTTCGAGACTGCATGAAAAAGCTCAGTAAGTTAACAATTTCATGGCAAATTTGGTCCCTTCAGTATATATATTTTAGTTATCTCTCTATAGAAAGAGCTTTTATTTTTTCTTGGTGAAAGACTGCATTATATTCTGATCTGTGCTACCCTAATAAAAGTCAAGAGTAATTCAACCTAATGTCAGTCATATCATCCTCAGTTTGCACCACTGTATCTTATACAATGATCTGCTTTACTGTATACAGAAGGAATTAAGATGGAAAAGCATAACAAACAGCAACTTTAAAACCTAAGAGACTTGCAACTAGTTGTAAATCTTCTTTCTGTTGTAAATATTCTTTAAAAAAAGCTCAGATGAGCTTTGGGATGCCAGTGAAGAAAAAAAATAGTGAGAAGTAGACTGGAATCAACTTCAAGATGTCCACATCATAACCCTCTCAACTTGCCATGACACCTGAGAGGCCACTCTACCTGTACAGTCTTTAGACCTGTAATATCAGCATTAAGAGAGCTGTGCCATTCTCCAGTTTGCAATACAATATAATTAAGCATTACTCCTCATTTAAGGGAACAAATCATGATTTTTGTAGGAAACACAGCAACAATCCAGTGTAAGCACTGCACTAGATTGACATCAGGCAGCCTTCACCTTGGCTGTTCACATGCTGGCTTTAGATAGAAAAAGACAAATGTTGAGCATCTCTAAAAAACAGTGCCAGTCCAGTATCAGCTACCAAAACTAAAAGCCTGTATCATTATAAAGTGTGAGACGTAACTTCCATTATCTGAGAGGGATAGTTAGTACCTACCTCCCTTACAGCCACAACACAGTCTCTCCCCCTCCCCAACTCACCCACGCACGCTGAGACCCCTGACTGGATCACTATTGCAATCTGGATCACAACAGTCAGCAATCCAGCACCTCTATGAGAAATAAACCCTTCTAACTTAGCACTGAACCTGAATGAGCTAGAAATTCCAAGGTTCAGTCCTGTGATCAGCATCCCAGTTATCAAGTGTGGGATGTTTCCTTTTAAATGCGACACACGACACGAAGTACATTATTAACTTGATAAGCAGTGTCTCTATTTTTGTGAGTCAGTGGAATGAGAAAAATCTAGGTTAGGTTAGCCTCTTAAATTATTTATTTTCAGTTTCTTTATTTTACACTAGAAATCACACAGTGATGATGGGCTAAAACACATGAAAGGCTTCTTCAAACAGAAATTTCTTCTGATCCTGTTCTTCCCTCAGTACACACACATAATAGCACATTACTTTATTGACAGGAGGCAGTCAGGAGAAATGGCCGCACAGCAATACTGCAGTAAGCAAGAAAATTCATCTGAATAGTATATTCTGAGTATTCCAGTGAGTTTACTAGACACCATAATATCAGCAACTTCTCTTTAATCAGTAAATTCTTTTTCTTCACTTTTTTCCTTGCGACATTGATTAGCAAAGTGACTAACAGTATTACTACATATATTCACAGGGGTTATTTACTGTTTTTCATCCACATTTCCCCTCCTATCTACCCTGAATTCCTGCAACACACACTATTTCTCTTGATGTACCAACGTGTAAAAAAACCAAACTCTATGAAAATTATGTATATTAACATTACAGAGAAAAAGTTTTTATTAGAGTATTAAGAACATCTATTATTTAAGGGGTTTGGCTTTCTCAAGCTCTTATACAGATTTATCATCCTTACTGTTATTATTCCCTGGTTTTAGATGCTTAAATGACTTTTATGCTCACCTACTAATGGACTGGCTGTATTTCTGGCCTATCCCTGTGTGACTTTTAACATAAAACCAGCTTTGGTTAGGCTTACTGTGAGTAGCTCCCAAGAGCTGGTACTATGTGTTCAGATCAGCAAGCATAAAGGAAAAACAGCTTTCATGCCTATACCTTCTGCCCAGCCACATTCACCATGATGGAGATGACCTAGCTGTGACTGTCCATGCCAGTCTGATAGCCAGAAGCCTACAGCAGCAGAAGACAGAGTGGCCCAAATATGCCACAGGATCTGGCTTGAAACTTCACAGATTTTGTTGCACTTCACAATATAATTATCTAACCAGCATGTGTAATAGCTATTTTCCATTCTTCTCCCTAGCAGGTGTTTTTCAGCAATATAATGCATTATTTATATTGTCCTGGCTACTTAAAAGGCATCTTCCATCTGCACTGGCAACACTTTCAACGCTCATTAACATACAGTAAGCAGTTGTCTTACTTTCACTGAGGTTTAATTATTACCACAGCAGTTATGGTGATTGAAACATGCTCCTTCTCTTTTGAATATGAGAAAACTGAGGCAGAAGCTGCTGAGAAATTTGTCCACAAAACTTGAAAAGGTTGCATGCAATTAACACATAGGAAGAGAGAGCATATTACCACACACACCACAAAGTCACATACACTTATGTACCTATGGGTCCTTTGCTGGCATTCAGGTAAGGCATGTGCATTGACAAGAGGTTGCACAGCATGCTTGGGCCCCTCCTGTTCTTGTCATAAAGTACTTATGAAATTGGAAAGCAACTATACAGGTAGCGTTCATAGAAGCCAATACTCTGCCAAATGTTACTTATGATATATGAAAATATAATTAGAGTAGATATAACTACAATTAATCCAGTGTGTATCTGATTATAATATAGAATCTAAACAGTATTTTACAGTAACATTTTTGGTTAGAAATTCAGAAGTAGAATATTCTATGTATTCAAAGAAACTCAATTCCCAGACTTGCCATGCCACAGAAGTGTTAAGTAAATGATCCTATCTTTCAGTATATTAGTATGACCATTCCTACCAAGAAAACTCAGCATGCAAGATCAGTTTTAATATAGCCACATGAACAATTTTAAGGTTCATTCTGCAGCTGAGAATATCGGCTGGGCTTAGAGCAACACATTTTACACTTAAGTAGACAAGAACCAGCTGTTTCCTATTCTGGTGGAAGAGTGAGGAGAATTTCTTGCAGTGAATGAAAACTTGGAAGTGTTTACAACCACACAGAAAATTCACCTCATTTGTCAGTGAACTGTTACATTAATTAATATTGAGCTTTATTCTTGAAAGAGCTGTTGTTCATTTAACTTCATTATGTAATGCAAGATCAGGCTTGGGCAAATTATAAGGGCATTATCTTTATAAAGTCAGTAGTGCTCAGTAGTGCTCATTATTTCAGTGTTAAACAGATTGATAAACTGCATATTGTAGTAATATGTCATCAAAATGTTGTGATATTAATCTGGAATAAATTATTTAATTCTACTAGTAAGTCAATAATACCTCAGCACAGAGAGCAGACTCAGTGCTTTATAAGAAACAAAACATAAATTATCCTGATTCTGCCAAGTTTTGTAGGTCTGCTGTAATAAACGGATAGACGTATTTGAAGATAGGGCTCCAAATGACAGAACTGGAGAAAACAATGATACCTTTCACTTGAAGAATGACAAATTAGTTTTGCTGTTTTCTTAATTGTGTAAACTTAATTCTTTTAAGTTGCAACAAATATTGTAAGCAACACTGCAGTAGAGGACTGACTGAAGGTTTGACAGAATAAAGTGTGAACTGAATTTCAGAGGGATTTCAGTGAAAAGGAAAGGACAATTTGACCTCAATTATTTTTTACTGGTCTTGTATTTTCCTGCATTATCACTCAGCAACAGGTTCGCTCTATTCACAAGATCAGTATTTAGCAAGCTAGTTCATACGTGGGACAATTTACTTCTACAAAAGTTACTTTTGCAGCCTTAAGCCATTCCAAACAGCATAAGCGATTTATCAAGTTGACCATTCAGCCGAGATTTGCTCTGGGGCCTTGTTCAGTTTTTTCAAGCACTTCTGATCTGAGAGGACTTACTGATAAGAGGTTCCATGTGGCACATATCTGGAAGCAATGGTTTGAGAGGTGATACCCATGCACTTGGCCCTGAACTTAAATTAACAGAAGAGTGAGATTCTAAAGCAATCTGCAGCTGCAATAAGGTGAGGGTAGGCCAGTGCAAACAATATTTCCACATTTTTTAAATCATGTTATTAATTTTATAAAAAGGCTGTCTGCAGTAACAGGGCATTAGACTTGCATGACTAGAATTTTGGCAGAGATTACGTATATTAAGATCTTGTGCCTAAGGATCTCCCAGCTATAAGGCAGCTGTGATGACAAGACAGAAATGGGCACTGACAGCTCTGCAGCTTCATTCTTACTGCTCAAGCTGTCAACAAGTAGGCCAACAGACCTGAGGTACTGCTGAGGTTTACAGCAGAAATCTGATGATGGGATATGATTATCACTACAATAGGAACAGCTTACTATATGTAGAAAAACACCAATTCCATCAAGTTATACAACAAATAGGCAGATTTATGAGTTTCTGTTTAATGAACAAAAAAAAGATGGGACATACTGTAGGGCAGGAGAAAAAGAAAATCCTCATGCCTCTTACACAATTCTTTGTTCTAAATTCTGAAAATAGAAACTTTATTGCTTGTTCAGACAGCTGTCCCACAGCTATAGAGCAACTCTCCTAACAGTCTTCCTTTCTTGAATGGCACCTGGGAATAAAAATTTAATCAAATAAACATATCCTGACTCAAACTGCTGATCATTTAGAGGCTGAAGTACAATATCACCTTTTTTCACATTGAATGTTTTTCACATTTTGAAAGATCATTTTCTAAAAGCATCTGATTCCATCACAGGGGAAAGCAGCTCAGTCCATATAGTTTAAACCAAATCATGACTGAAGAGGTTTATTAACAACATGTAATTAACTGACAATCCGTGAACTACACATTCAGGATCAATACAAGTAATACAACAGACAAAGCACAGCACTAGACACTTAAGAAACAGTAATAGGCCTACAAATTTCTGAATACCCTTCTCTAGCTTGAATCAAAAATCTCCAGCCACACACGGCACAGCACATCACCCACACTAACACCCAAGGAGTTCTGTGTGAAAACCCACCCCAACAGCCAGCATGGACTCCAAGCACACTCCCTCCTTTCACATCTCTCCCAGGGGAGATGTGGGGCCTCAGTCACGCTCTGTGCCCGTGCCTTTCCCCACCAGTCTCTGACACACGCACTGGTTCACACACTCCTGCCCTGGCTGTGGCACCCGGTGCGCTGCTCCGACTCCGCTCGCTGGGCGCCAGCTCCTCACAGTGCTTGGCGGGCCGGCTGCTCTGCCTGGCCTCGCCAAAGCTCTTGTGCCAGCACAGTTTGTGCAAATTCAACTCCTGCTGCACTCCCCTGCCTATTCTGACACACGACGTTACCCAGGCCATGGGCAGAAGGTGGGCTTTGGGAGCACACCTAAGTCTCTGCCATGGGCTCTTCTTTTTGTCGGCTCAGAAGTGAAATGTAACGGTTCGTTTTTGATGACACATTTAGCTTCCTGGGTATTTTTTTAAAAAGGAAGAAACAGTGTTTCAGAATTCCAAATTCTTTGCATATATTTTTCTACTAATTTTAATACTGTGTTTTAAAGGCATCATTTAGTATACCATTAAATTCATACGTTGGCCATATTTTAGTTATTTTAAAAACTACAATTTCAGGAATAATCTTTTCCTGATTTCTTTCTATTTATTATTGGTCTTCTGATAATTTTATTCTAAATTAAATATTCCAAATCAAGCCCCTCTGAAAGTTTATCTGATGAAATGCTATTTACTGAGACAATTTACATACCATGTAAAAATAAAAACCTTCACCTCGAGAAGTGAAAGTCCTCTACTTTCCAAACTAATAGCAGTTCATTGCTATAGGAAAACAGTACACAATGCTAGCAGCCTATCTAAAAAAATATTCCAGAATAAAAAATTCTGTACTATGACAACCAACTGTAGAAAACCTGTAAGATTCTTTAAAACAAGAAATTCCAAAATACCTTCTGAAGATTGAGAGGTATGTAGATTGAGATATCTTTGAATTGACTCAGAAAATAGATACAACCTACTCTGCTCACTGAGGTCTCGACATGTGCTCACTTATCTCCACTTCCATTACACCCCATGTCTCTGTGAACAAAATCCTCCTAAGTAGCCACTGAGTTGTCACCACAGCATTAACCACCTTCTAACTGAAACAGGCTTGCACAACACATTAATTTCCAGTTACATAAAGGAGGAAATGCAGATTTGATGTGACCTTCTCTTTTAAACTGCATAAATTCACTCTCGACATACAGTTTTCCCCATTTCCTAGACAGATAGGGTTATACAATTTAATATAATCATGTATCACAGAGAAGCACTTATTTTTAAATTAAAAATTTTTACATTCTTATGGAACATTTTTCCCTCAAAAAATATGCCTTTTCACCTAATCACCTACACACCACTATGTGGTATTAAGCCTCTTTGTAAACATGGATTCCACTAGAGACTTTTTGCTAATAGGTATGTTATTGATGTCCCCTAAAATATAGATTTCTGGATTGTTAGGAAGGTCAGCATCCAGGATCATATTGACTCTCATTATTTCCTCACAGACATGAGACAGCTAAATGGCTTACAAGCCAACCGATACAGACAAGATTGCTGAATAATTCTTGCATTTGCTTTCTCAACTTCAGCCAGACCCATAGTGCTGGAAGAGTGATGCGTGTGTCACCACTGGGCAGTCAGACACAAGCAGTTGTTTACACCTATACGTACACTTTGCATACAAGCTCAATTTTTCCTGTATGCCCTTAACCTTCTTGTAACCCTGGTCAATGGAGAGCTGAAACATCCATCCATCCTAGACTAGCAGTGAACTTTCTGACGGCAAAAGTGAGGGGGCGTTATGTCATATTTTCATTTATTAAATGCTGCTCACTTTGGCTCAGAAGATATATTACTAGGTTGTATTTTAATTTATGACCAGAAAATGTGATTATGCTTTAAAATACATTAAAAAAAAACCAACACACAAATCCATTTTTATTTGTATATTTTTACATATTTATATTACTGCTCAATATGGACAAGTTCATATGTGAAGATGACAATTCATCTTCAACAGAAGCCTGAATCCCCTGGAGCCACTATTTAGCCTAAAGCAATTGGTCTTGTGTTCTGACTGATGTCAAGGTCTCAGAGCTGCATAAATATTTGCATTAATGCATTTGTTTTTCTAATTTCAGCATGTGGCAAATTGATGAAAATTACAGGCCCCATTACAGTCAAGATATCCGGAACCCGATTTGGAGCCTGGATGACAGACCCATTAGCATCAGAGAAAAATAACAGAGTATGTTAAGGCACTGAATATCTTTGTGTTCTTCTGAAGTTTTACTTTATTTTAAGCTTTAACAAGATCTTTTCCCCCCTAGGAGGTTACAATCGCAAGTGTTTCTTCTACTTCAATCATTTTCACTGTTAAGCATATTCCGAGAAAAAGAGTATTGATTTGTACAAAACCATCCAAACACAGCTAAGCATCTTTGTACCATTTCCTTCACTGTTTCAGGGATGACTTACACTTATCTGAACTCACTAGAGAGCTTTTTTCTATCTACTATATTTAATTGACCTTGAGTGTTTGAGAACCCAAGTAATAAAATACAAATATCAACACTTTTACCCAAGAGCAAAACCTATAATGCAGCACTGTTCAAATTTGCAGGATTAAGCCTTATAGAAGCTGTATTCAGACCATTTGCTGCCTCAGATCCAAGATATATTATTCTTTGGATCTGCAATAGGATGTCAAATTGGCCACAGCTTTCAGGATGTGCTCTCTCCATCAAAGGGGTCTTGGAGTAAAAACACTTGGTTTCATTCATACAAGACCCAAAAGATTCATGTTTTAAATAGAGAAAAAACAAAGGCAATAGAAAAGGCACCCATACAAATGATAATAAGTAAAGATTTGTGTGCAACTCTCCCCTGCCCACTGTGTCCATGCAAATTTACTACTGACCCCAAGAAGCTCAATTAACTTTAGGAGAGCAGCAAACTCTGCTCAGCCCCATCTTGTGCTGAGGAATTTTCTTCTGCTATCTCAGAGCACCAGAGGCTGCTCCAGAACTATCCCCATGGGCCGTTGCTTCCACCAGCACTTTCTCACCACTGTGGCCCCTTCCCTGCATACCCTGCAGCCCTGCAACCCTCTCCATGTTTCTCCCATCACCCTCTTAAAGCAACACAAAGACTACCCACATACATGCAAAATAGAACAAACCGTATTCCTCACAGCATCTCAACTAACAGAAGGATGTGAAATTATCCAGTGGTTTTGTTAATGCCAGTTTTGAAGATGGCACAAAAAAAACTCCATAAATTATTCTGTTCTTTTGTTAGTCAGGATTTGATCTGTCCTCGAACAAACCAAAAGGAGAAAAGGCAAAATGAATGAATAAAAAAAATGAGGGAATGGAAGTTGGCATACAGAACATTAAAAAAAAAAAAAGTATTGATTTTTTCTTTTCTTTTAAGGAAAAAAAAGTTCCTAAACTTCACTGATTTCTGTATTTGGTTTCTTTACTAAAAATACACTGTTTTTCACTGACTAGAGGTTTAGCTGAAGAACATTCAATCAGATTTATTCCTAAACCTAAATCCAAGCTTAACTCACATGCCATTTCCCATCTCTCTCTGATCATTAGTCTCTAGGAATACCTTTAAGCAACTCCCATTTAGAAGAGACCCGAGCACTGAATATTCCAAAATTAAATTTCTCTGAAAATGCAGACACTATTTAGTAACAGTCTTGAGAGTTCACCTGCATAGATAAGTTTAGATTTAGAAATTCAAGAGCTCCCTGTGCTTTTGTAAGAGGGATATGGACAAGATTATAGTTCGATAGCGTGCTTGCACAACTAATATCTTTTTTCCTTCTTTTTCTGCAATGTATCCATCATGCCATATCATGATCATGTACCAGAGATTGTGTTCCAGTTGTTTACTCCAAATATTTGTTTTCTTTCCAGGTCTGGTACATGGACAGTTACACTAACAATAAACTTGTCCGTGAATATAAATCAATTGCAGACTTTGTCAGCGGGGCTGAATCAAGGACATACAACCTTCCATTCAAATGGGCAGGAACCAACCATGTTGTCTACAATGGCTCCCTCTATTTCAACAAGTATCAGAGCAATATCATCATCAAATACAGCTTTGACACTGGGCGGGTGCTTGCACAGCGTAGCCTTGAGTATGCTGGCTTTCACAATGTCTACCCCTACACATGGGGTGGCTTCTCTGATATTGACCTGATGGCAGATGAAATTGGGCTATGGGCTGTGTATGCCACCAACCAGAATGCAGGCAACATTGTCATCAGCCAGCTAAATCAGGATACACTGGAGGTGCTGAAGAGCTGGAGCACAGGCTACCCAAAGAGAAGTGCTGGAGAATCCTTCATGATCTGTGGCACCTTGTATGTAACTAACTCTCACTTAACAGGAGCCAAGGTCTACTATTCTTATTCCACAAAAACCTCCACTTATGAGTATACAGACATTCCTTTCCATAATCAGTATTTTCATATATCCATGCTTGACTACAATGCAAGAGATAGAGCTCTCTATGCCTGGAATAATGGACATCAAGTCCTGTTTAATGTCACCCTTTTCCACGTCATTAAAACTGAAGATGATACATAATTTTCTCTCCCTTCCCCTCACCTCCCTCCCTCAAAGCAGTGTCATTTGTGATAAACTCTAAAAGCATCCATCTTTCTCAGTTTATTTTAATTTACATTTCTTTTTTCATTAAGGAAAAGCAACATTTTCTACCATATAATGCATTTCAAATATGGCTGAGCCTGTCAAAAATGACCTGTTGGAAATAAAAGCATTTTAACTCATGATTCTACAAGGTCTGACAAGACCTTATCTTGAAAAGCACTAAAGAGGATTTAAGTGGCTAAAGACAGTTTTTAAAAGATTATGATCTGCCTTATTTTGAAGTCAGAGACTAATGGTGGCTTAAATGCATGAATGTCTTTTTTTACCTCATTTTTGGTTTTAATCTATTGCTCAACATCAGAAAATATTTTGGTAGTGTCAGACACATATTGCATATTCTATTTTCTTATTTATTCCAAAAGATAGATTTAGGAATTTAATTTACTTGGACATGGAGTATGATTCATTTTGCCATCATCCAATTTCAGATGTGGTGCTGTACAGTATGTTTTTAAATCTCTTGCCTACATTTTATCGACAGTATGTATTTCTACCATTGTAACCACCATTGTGCAATTGTATCTCTTCACTTCTGTGAAAGTAAACTAAGTACTATTTTTTATAAAATATATTGAGGCTTAATTGCAGTTCTGGCTATGGGTCAATTGAAAGTGGAAAAAATCTGAGAAAAGCCTGTTATTTCTGAGAAAGACAATAGCTTCTCAGGTGCATGAGTCCCTGTTCTCAGCTTTGGTTGGTAGACTCTTACTCACCGTCAGTGCTACTTTGCAACTGTGAGGTCTCATACCAGTCCCAGCTTTATAATTGTCTGCCCTGACCAATTCCTATCTCATGCTGCTGGCTTTTATCTCCCTCAATCTCTTTTTCCTCTTACTCTCTTTCCTTCCACCATTTTGTGTCATTTATGCTCTCTTCCTGATCTTGGCTGTACAAGAGAGAACCTGAAAGCCCCTGCCTCCAGCCTGAGTGCATCCCTATTTGTGCTGCTCTGGGGCAGTGAGAAGCAATGTTAGAATTCATGTTCCTTCCTTAATCTGCCTATCTTCTTACTCCTAATTAAAGAACATTTATTTATTGGCAAAGCTTTTCTCTGGGATGAGAGTAATCAGGGATAAAATTCAAAGGAAAAGGTTCAAAGCCTAAACGATCAGCGTGGCATCCAGTAGCCACTGTACTGCTCACCCTTGCTCAAAAACAGCCACACCACTGAGGCCGATCTCTTGCAAAGGGGTTTGGGCTTTGCTAGCAGTAGTATTCTTACTTATGGCCAAAACTGATGTCTTTAAGAAACAAATAATTCTGAAAGCTATGTGGCTTGATACACCGTCTCATTAGAGAATGGGGGAGGAGTACATATTTTATTGAGAAAAAGGAATGATGTGCTATTTATCCATTTTGCATAAATGGAAAGAAGCTAACATCAACAACTAGTATAAGACTTTATATTAAGCTGGCCTATCACATACTGCAATCAGGCAGGTATCTGAAAAATTGTGTGAAAGCTGCATTCCTCATGAAATCTGAGATTCTCCTCATCACACTTTGAAATGCAAGAATGTTTACAAAAATGTTCCTATGGAAGAACAAGAAAAAAATAAATACACTGACATTTTGCCAGATCTATTTTGAAATCATTTGATTTGCTGATTCTTCCAGCATACCAACTGAGACCACCTTGAATCTCATGAATGTTTTCATTATTATAAATATATATGTCTATATACATTCACAAGCCTGCTTTACAATACAAGCCCAGGTGAAGCTGAACAACAAAATGCCTTTTTTTTTACTGGTTACAGGATAGAAAACTACTAAGGTTTCAAGAACCAATAAAAGGGCGAAAACAAAAAAAAATTACATTGCAACATGACCAGGGAAATGTTATTGTCCCACTTGCTTTTCCCCACTCCTGCTGAGCTGAAATGACAGCTCTTATCCCTTACAGGCAGTTACACAGGATTCGGAGACACCAATTTCAGGTAGACAAATTAAACCCCACCTGTAACTAGCTTTCCTGTATTGGCAATGAAACCTCTCCTGTGACACATGAAAGTGTACACAGCTACTCATTAAAAAAAGGTATTTTATGTCATATAGGACTATTTTATGAAAATGAAATTTGTTCAGGTTTTTATCAGGCTTTTGATAAAATCTTTTCCCCCACACAAAGTAACTTCAACAAAGTAGAACACTTTCACAAGTACAGCATTCTTAAAAACATTAGTCATTAGATTGAGAAATTAAACTTCATTCTCCTGTATCATCATAAACTACACCAACAGTCATGACATGAGGATCACTTCGTCTGAAAAGAATGATTACTGCTATATTTCCTTATGAAAATTTCATACTGTGTAATTAGCATGCATACATTAGTACAAGCTGATACAGTTCTTACAGTAAGATTGATCTCATCTGATTTTCATGCCATTTAAGGGGTAACAACCTCCTATTAGTCAAAAGAAAGAAAGAAACAGACACTACTGCAGGGTGCTAGAGATGGGTGGATAAGAGAGGTAGAAAAGGCACCTTTGAAAGGTGATTTGTCTTACTGATGAAACTGCTGTGCTAAAGTATAGAATGTATACCTCAATAAATCCTGCCTTTCTAAATTAGTAACAATGGGTTGGATTCCAATGCCTTCAAACATGAAATAACAGCTTGCACAGCAGCAAGACAACAAAACCTGATGAGATATTATCAAGTAAATAGCACTGCTTCCTGCTAAGGAGCTTTCATTTTTCTGTGAATCAGTGTTGATGACCTGTCTTTTCTAAATTAAAAATACCAAAGTCATATTCCCAAAAGGCTGAAAACACCATGCCTCAACAAATTTCTGTTACAAGATTTGCCTTCATAATTGAGCAGGAACAAGCAGAAAATCTTTATAACATAGCAGCAAGATACATACATATCAGCAAGTAACTTTTTATTCTTATGGCTGAAGCATACATAGTCTGTGATGAGGAGGTACTGATACTGTAAGGGGAAAAAAAAAAGACATCTTACACATGAGAAAATTAATTGTATTTTAAAATCTTAGTGACCTCCTGTTTCAAGGGATAAACATGTAAAAGGATCACATCATTCCTGCACTCAAAACACAATTCTTAAATTTCACAAAGCTTTGCTGCCAGCAGAAGGGGATGCACACACAACCTCAAATCTAGCACAGCAACACAAGTCTGTCAATCCACCAGGCATGCCCCTGCCGAGGGAGCCTAAGGAACATGAAGGATGCCCACCACAAAATCCACAGCTCTCTTCCTAGAATAGGCTATCCATTCCCCGTGACAAAATGGGTAGAAAAAACCTCCCCGGGAAAAGCTTCTTCAACAGTAATAATCTCTAACAGTCCCTTCTGGCAATTTTTTCCAGTGAGTAACTATCAAGTCTATTGTTATGCACATTGGCTGCTCAGCCTGCCCTGTCACAGCATTCTAAGCAGACCACTGACAGAGTGACTCTGCGGAGCCTCCTCAGCACTGTAGTCACTGTAGCTAAAGACAGTATTCAATTTGAAAAATTAAAAAGAAAACAGTTGAATGCGACTGAGCGATACAATGTTTTAATCACAGTTTGCTTATATGTAAGAATATTCGTTTGCAGACACAAGCTCAAGGGGCACTAGCTGTCACTCAGCTCAGCGGGCTGGATCCACAGCGAAGGAAGAAAGGATCTTTGCTTCAGGCCACAGCTTGAATAAATCTGTTACCTGGTAATTTGTCATAATAAACAATTGCTTAGAAAACACTAAAGATGAAGAAACCATTCACAACAAATTATTCATCCAGTGAATTGTATCCTTTTCCTTTTCAAGAGTTGCCAGGGAACAGTCTTAATTCATACTGATTTTGATGCTAGTCAGAATGGTTTTGGAAATCGTTTGGATGACCATGTATCTTCCTATAAATCACCCAGGCACTCTCTGCTGCAAACCTTACTCTACAGCCCTGGCATTGAGGAAGCAATGCTGACCATTTGGGTATCTTTTCCAAAAGAAGCAGATGAAGGCTACAACTGTAGAGCTTTGGGACAGACCTGCATCTCAGCTCCTTGTGCTGACAAGCTCCTTGTTGCGCTAATTCTGAGGAGACCGAGTCTTGCTCTATTAGATTCTTTAACAAAAGCATCTCACTAGAATCTCACACTCAAAAGCACTCAAGCACATACACCAACTTCCACAGATCATAGAGTCAAGTCCTGAAACTCACTTCCCAATGAAGAACAAAGACTTATTACCAAAACAAAAAGCAAAGCCTGTTCTCTAAGCTGAGCTTTCCTCAGTAATTCTTCCACGTGTGACCATACAGAGGCACATCAATAGGCAAGCAAATAGATTAACTATAAACTAATCCTAGAATATATTATTAATCCTAGAATAAATTATAAGGTTATTTCTCCCACAGAAAACAGACCATTTAGGTTATACACCAATAGTTATGACTGGGTTTTATACATTCAGTTACTGGGAAGCTAAGACAACACAGTTATGCAACACCAAGTTGTGGAGACTATACAAAAATTAATGATTTGTGCAGTATGGCTTTTACTGGGCTTCAGAAAACAGATACACTACATTGGTGGGATAACTATGATCACAGACACGAAACTGAGATGTCCAGGGGTTTTTGTCAAACTGCAAACAGATCGTCCACCTTATTATGTATTATGACTAATTACCACTCCTATAATCTGTGAACTGCTGTAGACTTTCAGTTGCCATCAATCAGTCCATTTAGGAATCATTTCAAGACAACTTCTAGCCTTCCACACCTACCTCTCTTCTTTCTCAGAGGCCTCTCGCATAAGTAGCACACATTGTGTCAGACAAGTTGTGGGGTGATGAACAGAAAGGACACATCCTTTCTGCAGCTCTCATTCAGTTCAGCAGGAGATCATTCATAAATATAGAGATTGGTACCAGGTATTAAAAAATTTGTATTTCCTCTGAAATCACCACATGTAGGAAATCCTTACTTTTAAAATATGAATCATGTTTATTGATTTTATAAAAATAGAAGTTGCACAAGCTTCTCAATAAAAGTCTTCTGCTTCTTAAAGACTAAGGATATTGTCTCCATCTCTGAAATGAGGCAGAGAAGAAAATTCACATTTTCTTTAGAATGAGAAACTTCTAGTAGGTTCCTACACAGCTTGACAGCTGAACATGAGCAACAGCCTGTGGAGTTTTCCTATATCTACTGCTTCAGAACACTCAATTAAAATAATTACATGGCAGAAACATTTCAGCAGTCCAAGTGAAACAAAGCTTCCTCAGGATTTTGTTTCCAAAGTGGCAGAGTTTTAAACACAGCCCACCATAAATGCAGAAAATATTTAGATCAGCTGCATTCTGCCCACACCATTAAGTCCACTGTACAGAAGTCCCATTTTCCCTGAAAACTGTGCCACTGATAAACCATAACAGTGCAGAAAAGTATATGAAGACACACAAAAATAACAGCTAACTGGTCAGATTTGGCATCTAAAAACACAATCCTTTGCTTTTTATAGAGAAGCTTGAATTCATATTTATACAATTTTTATGGTGAACATAAACAGCAAGAATCCACTGGGCCAGAAATACTCATTTTATTACTTCATCTTGCAGTGACATAGTGCAGTGCTCACACTGCCTCATGCTGTGGGTTCCTCACCCTAAGTGCATATTCTCAGCATTTGCTCCCAGCAGAAAACACAGTGGATGCCTCCTCAGACAACCTACACTGAAGCCAGCAGTGACTCTCAATAGCCAGCTGCATCTTTCCAAAGCTAAGGAAATCTTTCTTACCAACAGTTTTTCTGAGCTTTATACCAGCTCAGTATTTTAAGCATCTTACAGCAGAAACTGTTCCTAACACGGTGCCCCTAAAGGTAAGCCAAAGACTCTTCTGGCTCCCAGAACATGCTGGGGTATACACACCTACAATTTTCCACTGAAGGAATCCAAAGTAATTTGTGAGGGCCACCACATTGCTGCAACCGCTTATTTATAGACAGGTCAAGTATCTTCAAGCATCGTTACACTCAGAGGTCCTACTTACAGGGTCAGTTATCTATAGCTCTATATGCTTTGTATCATTGAGGATTATTTTAGTTCTTTGGTCTCAGTACTAAAACTTCACTTAAGAGTAGCATTTATAAATTGATTAAAGTAATTGATGTATATTTTACTCTATACTAGGTTTTATTCCATGTCCTTCTCTTCTTTTCTTTTCCCCTAACATAAATAAGATGAAGACATTTACTGTTAACGCGAGGCACTGAGACCACCATAGCAGCCACTAATTTCAGACTTCTGTAAGGAGTAGTTGCCCAGTATTCTCCTGTGGAGACCATAGCTTGTTTTGGGTTTCTAGCGAGTGCTGCTATCCTGGGTAGTATCGCATCAGGAGGTGAAGGAGAGAGATAAGAGGATCCAAAACAAGGTACTGGGCAACTATCTGCAGCCAGAAGGAGTGGAGCACTTGCACGTTGGCAATCAACAGATGTTACCCCCTTCTACAGATGCATAGTCCTGAGTCCAAACTGGGCTGCTGAGGTAGGTGCAGTCAGGCTGCAGCCATTCATTCCCAAACTAAGGCAATGTCATCTGGTACACAAATGAGAAATCTTCTACTCCAAAGACCCCCTGCCTTTGAGTGTCACTCTGACTTTGTCAGAATAAGGAAAATGGATTTTTGCACAAATAGGTGCCACCCAATAAACATGCTTTATGTAAAGGTATGCATTAAGTTTGCATTAAGTTTGAAAGGTGACCATATGAAAAACAATTTGAGAGGAAAATACCTATACAGCAGGGTTCCATTTTAAAGTCACCAGAAAGGAATGTACCATATTCTATTACTGAATTGTTACTCCTTTGATTTTCTTAAGCTTCCTGAAATCATTCCCTTAGTTTCCTCTCACACAGTATCAGCCACATGTACAAAACACTCCAGATTATTTTTATCTTACTTTGTTTGTTCTACTCTTCTTGATTTTCACCTAAACCTGACCTAACACCACACATCTTGCCGTGTGAATTTTAATGAAAGGCTGTTCAGACAGAACTCAAACTGCACGGAAGATTTATCACACAACAAGCTTCATCTGTAGAAGGCCTAAATTTATTTTCCCAGTTAAATAAAATTTAGCTCTAGTGTACCCATAAAACCGCCTACAAGCAGTATGGATTGTATATCATGGGTTGCTCTACAGATACAATTTAAAACAGATTCAACATAACCTCCCCTTAATTTATTTTTAAGGAAATACTTTGTTTCATATCTGCAATAGTGAGAAATTAAATAAGAATCATCTTTGTCCAGAGCAGGTTTAGACATTCTGGATCACACTCTCAAGGTAGCTAGCAACACTTCCATGTCCAGCAAATTAAGCATCACAGTAATTGAGTGTGCATCCTGTCAAAGCTGCTTATGCTTTTTAAGTCAAGCTCAAAGTCTGTGTCATACCATGCAGACAGGCCATTTATTTAGGCTTCCCTCATCTGGGTAAACTGGGCTTACTATCACCTTGAAGCACACTACAAATTAACAGTTACTCAGGACCTCCACTGTCAGCGTAGTGCTTTGAGCCACAAGTGCCTTTTGGAGTGAAGTACACAGGAGAACTGCTTTAACTCATTACTACAGCTCTAACAGTAGCTCATGCCTGGAAAAAGAGCACACACCTGACATTTCTGCAGCAGCTGCCTGCTTAGGTCTTGCAAAAAAATTTACAGACATTAATTAAAACAGTTTCCCACTCTATCACAAAAGGAAATTTTTCCAAATCTCATACTTCCAGATGAGCAGTTTGGACAGGGAACAGCTCAGCATAAGCCTGACAAGTTCCTTTGGCTTCCCAGGAGTTGATGTTAGCTTTTCAGTATCTTAACTCAGTGTATCATTCATTAGCTCTCCTGTAGAGCAAATATCTGTGCCCAAGAGTTCAGCTCCCATACTCATACACTCGGTTCTTTTAATGGCAATTCCTATGTTGCTTTCAACCTGATAAGAAGGCCTGTGTTCCTTGGCAAGGTGTTAATTTTAACTCCAGAGTTTCAGTCTCAGTGGCATGTATTAGAGAAGCGTCTGGTTAATTCATAATCATGGCATGCCTGTCATGGATCACTGTCCTCGAATGATTTCAGAGGAAACAATGTTATTTCTGTAAGGAGTAATTTTTATTCCCTTCACGGTGAAGAAATTCCAAAGGACTACTACTATGCAGCCTGTATTTTGCATACCTTTCTTTTCTACGGACTGACTGACAGTAATCCAACACTGATGGACTTCACCAGCTTCCCTTGGTCATAGAGGGCATAAACCATGATGCAGAGCATTTTATCCAACCCAGAATGCTCCCACAGCAGGACAGTGTACAACCTCACACACAGCCCTTCAGAGCTCTGCACTGCCCCATGGTGCTGCATACACGCATTCCGAAAACACAGAGGGTAGTTGCCTAAACATATTTTAGGTGCTTACATCTCTGGATTAGTTCTCTTCACTTCAGAGCACCAACCTCAAAGTATATATAGAAGTAGTTCTGGTCACCAGGCCAAATAAGGGAGGAAAACAAGACAATTTTTATGCTTTTACACCTGTTTGAGAGTTGAAGTAGGACCTGGGAGATTCACAGGCCTCATTCCTGGCCCTAAGCCCAGGAATTAATTTCACTCTGAAACTCTAAACTGCACTCTTATGGCAAATGTTAATGTACTGTTATTCTAATAGCATGACTATCATGATACAGAACAGAAAAATGACACCATATACAGCAGAGTCCCTAAACTGAAAGGCAATAAATGCTGTAAAATATAACATATTAAAATAAAGAAAATGATCCCAATGTTTCACAATACATCCTCTAGCTTAATAGCACTCAAGTTATAGTTATTCAAAAGAATATAATAAATACCAACTCAGTTGATTTCATTAGTATTTACTGAATGTCAATATGCGTAACATGTGCCTAGATAATTACAGAATTGGATATTTATGAACCATATGAAAATGGATATTTATGTCATTTGACTGGCTCACAAAAACTCCAGAAAATCTTATAATTATGGAGATGGAACACTGCTTATTTGCCGTATTAAAACAGAATAAGAAATAAAGATGGAGATATTTTATACCACAGTGTAAAATGATACTTATAAACTAGAAATCAATATATACAGTGCATCAAATATATCTGGATAAAAGATCTACATACATTTCAGTACTATGCTTTCCTTCTCAAGTTGCGCTTAGAAAAAGCAAGGAACCAATTTTACAGATAATATAGACATAGATACACATGTAAATACAGATACATGTCTGTACCTGAGTTCTACATGCAGCCATGCCTGCAGAGAATATAGCATCTCTGGTCATTCACTCACTGACCAAAGCAATAACATCCAGAAAAAAAATAAACAATAAAATGCAACATCATCAATCTATCCCCTAGTTAGTCAAACTCCCTGAAATTGAGATATTTCTTCTACCCAGGCAAAGTTTGTCATGCCTTACAGGGGCTGCAACCTGCCAGAGATGTGGGACAGCCATGGACCCCAGTACCCAGGCAACTGCCACTTCACAGTGCAAGCAGCAATATATTCATCCTATGGAAACTGTAAAGCTCTTAGCAGCAAGAATTCATATTGCTCCTCCTTTACTCACCTGAATAATCAAAGGAACCTTTTAATAAAGCCAAGCAAACCATACAGTCTAACAAGCCCTGTAAGAAAACAATCAGCGTAAACAATTTCATGTCACTACCTAGCTAGTCCACTTGATGGCACAAACTCACAAAGAGGGCTTTTTTTTTTTTTTTTTATGTTTGCCACCTGGCCTCCCAGGAATTAGGTGAGGGAGATGGGAAAGATTTATTACAAATATTTTAATAAGTAAGCAGACAGCTACAGGAGGCCTAGAAAAGCTAATAAGGCTTTGTTACAACTTTTTTCTAATTTGCATTCTTCTGGGATACCTTACTCATCTGCTGCTAAATAGGGAAACTCTGGTCTGGCAAATAACCATTGAAATTGGCATACATTTACATACTGTGACATACAAATTTGGTCCACTGTCATGTGGGGTATGGTGTTGTCTGAATCCACCTATCAATGTTATCAGCTGAATTATTGCTCACTGACACTACTGGGCCTGCTCCTGTAAAGTTTCTAAGCCCTTTTACAAGGTTTTTTGTTAAGTTACAGAACATGGGCTTTGTCAGCAATGTGGGAAATGTCACGGTACGCCTCAGTTTTCTTCAGTCAATCCCAAGCTATCAGATTCAAGAAGAAGCCCATACTGGAGTCAATTTTGGAGAAGGGTAATGGTCTGTGAAATAGGAAGGGTCAGATTAGGTGATGCATTATTCATTATAGTCTTAAAATCTGACTTGTGGATCTCTGACATATTGAAATCTAAAGCATTTATCAGCGCTTTTGGGTGCATTCTTCCATTCAGATTGATAAAGACTGAATAAACACATAGCAATGCTTCATGAAACTTAAAAAGGTCAACATTTAAACACTGTCCCATCGATTTGTACTTCTCTGCACTTATTGAATTAGTGATCTAGAAAGTCAAATGTATTTATGAAAGCTCTTATGATAACTCTTTGTGACACTGTGCTTTTCTAAAGCAGATAATACTAAAGAATGGTTACTTTGGGCTGTCTTTTGGTAATAGATATAAGATATCAGCATTTAATCTGTTTTTAACAATTTGTCCTTATAACAAAAATCATTAACTTTGGGGCTTTATTGGATAAGTAATTTACTTGAAAAAATTGTAGAGTGCTTTCTGTCTTGTCAATGACCGTTACAGACATGGCATGAATCAAGACTGCAATCACAAGTTTCTACAAAGAGTACAGTTTTATATTTTCAACAGCAGTCAATCCATTTAAAGAGCTTCCCATGATTCTCTCCTTGTCTCCGTTTCCACCTCTCTGCTGCAACTCTCAACCTGTTTGAGCTGATAGAACTGTTTGTGGGGTATGCTGTAAAATCAATAAATGGCATCATATAGGGTTAAGTCGTCAAAAAAAAAGAAAGGTATATAGTCAATTAGATAGATACTGCCATACAGACTGGGAAAAATAGCCAAAAGTGTCTCATGTAGTAGTCATTCATTTGAATTAGAAAGAAGTTAAATGGAAAAGAAAGATTTAGTATCCACTATACTTTTGGAACATGATTACAAAACTGAATCTTGAGTTGTAACAAAACACAGACCCTCCCAGACCTCTGTCTTCACTATAGTAAAGTTAACATTGCACATGGACTATAAATATTAAAGCAATACAAAAGCCCAACTATAATCAGCAGGATATAGCAAATTGATTTTTCTATTTTTGGAAAGATTTAAATGAAGTTTAAAAATTGCCTTGGTTAAAACAAACGCATGATACAATGGCTACATAAATCATAGTGAGCTGCTGATGGATTTGGCTGAGTAAACCTCTTCAGGTAAGGACAGAGCATTAGAGGGATTGTCTGAATTCCACCAGTCCCCCACACTAGTGGTTCTGGTGGGCTCTGCCTTGCTGAGATGCCTGACAGAAAAAACAAACCTCAGGCCTACTGAGGGGATTCAGCTTGTCTTGATATGGCTTAAAGAAACAAGCCAGATATTAGCCACCAGATAACCTGACATTTACTTCTACAGATTCATGACTCAAGAACTAGCTGTTCACTTCAGTGAATGCTGTGGTGTATGAATAGATGATTCTTGTAAATAACACCCATCTTTCCCAACCAGCACCTTTTATTTTACAAATATGCAATTCTGAGTTAGAGCCCTCCATATCTGCATTTAAATTTATTATCAGAGAGAGAGGCCCAATTACTGTCATTGTGCTTTTCATCCTTGAAAATTATAAGCTCCTGAAGGGAGCTTATAAAAAGGCTGGAGAGGGCCTGTTTACAAAGGCCTGTAGTGAAAGGATGAGGGGTAATGGTTTTAAATTAGAAAGGAGTGGATTTAGATTGGATGTAAGGAAGAAGCTCTTTACCATGAGAGTGGTGGAGCACTGGAACAGGTTGCCCAGGGAGTTGGCTGAGGCTTCATCCCCAGAGACATTCAAGGTGGGGCTTGACAGAGCTCTGAGCAACCTGCTCTAGTTGAGGATGTCCCTGCTCTCAGCAGAGGCCCCTTCCAACCTAGACATTTTTATGTTTCTATGTTTAAGATGCAATGGTAGCCCTATGAAAGTTTTTCCTTTGTCTACACAGCTTCCAAGTTAGTATATGAAAACACCACAGACAGAAATATTTCTAAGAAAATATCCAAAACCACCAGCCTCACATTTCTGAGTATTTTCTGAGGTATGAGAGTTCACTTTCTAAAGCAGCTATCATTCCTCCGGGAAGTATTTTCTGATTAATGGATCCAGGCCCATCCATCTAATTTCAGCAGAAAAGGCTGAAATAAATACCTTTCAAACTCTTTTACAAAATTACATGGAATGTAATTTAGCAGATAATCATGAATTTATACAAAACATCTATATAAAAAAGTCACTTTATTAGACAATTTTCTAGCTCAGTAAACCATCTTCAAGAGTCTCCAAATGTGTACTAAGTAACCAATTGTTGCCGTTTCAGTGACTCAGCTGTCAGGCATAGCTTTTCCTGAGTTAATATTCTAAATATTCTTTCATTCTTTCAATTTTACTGAACTCATCCATCAGTATCACTTACAACAATACTGCCTCAGATGCTATCCTAGCACTCAGCTATAATTTCCAGAGGTACTAAATAGGCTTTCTATGCTAATAATTCATTACAGAAGCTGAAATTGCTAGACCATATCAGTTGTGGTGTCCACAACCATTGAGGCTTTCAGGGGCACCAGCTTCACAGCTCCCTCGTGGTAGTGTAAACCTACGTAGCTGGTCAGTTTTACAGCTAATTTTCTATCATAAAAGGCTGAAGCAGCTGTATCAAGTGTGTTACTCATGGAAAGTAGATGATGTTCTCAGGATCACTATGATAACAAACACATGGAAAAAGCTCATACGATCACTCACTAGTTGATGATTACGCCATCATACATTATCATTGACTAGTTGTGGATAATTTCATTCTATTTTACGGGGACTATATGAAGCATAAATTCAAAGACCATTAAATGCAGTCAACAACAAGAGAGAACAGACACTTCAAAGCCTTAAAAGAAATAAACCCACATTTTATCTTCATGATTTTAGTATGCAGCTTATATAAAGTTCTACATCATATACAGTAATACTTTGATGGGACTCACTTTCTCTGCTTGAGAGCTGGATCTCTATTTTGTACATGTTAAAGTATCTCAATGCTAATAAAAGTATCTTTGGGAAAGAGAATTCCCACTAGAAGTTACATATTAAATTAAGCCTTTCTACAGATAATATTCTTTAATCCCACTAAATCCTATTTCCATTCAGACAGCAGCAGCTCTGTGCATAAATAGATAGAAAGAATGCTATGAGGGATTGTTTGTGAAAGCACTATCGGCTATCATTCTTTTTAGCAACAAAATAATGATGATTCTTAAAAAATTAGTTTTAATCTCCCTAAATTAAGAGGTTACGAACAATACAATTTTAAAATCACATAAGTGCCTTTAAGAACTTTAGCAAGATCAAACCATGAGAAAAACTCCTGGGGCTGAATGCTTTTCTTACTGTAACTTGTTGTGTTGGTAGCACAATGGTCAGGAGTAAAGAATGAGGAATTCATCAGATTTGCCCCCAGATACTCTGAACATTGGTGGAAAATATGTCAATAAATATATAGAAAGATGTACAAGAACAACTTTGGTTGGTTTTTTTGGGGGGGTTTGTTTGGTTTGGTTGTTAGATTGTATGAACTTGTGAACTTATGCAAGAGGGCAAAAGATTCCTTCTGAAGAACTTTTTTGAAAGGAGAAGAAAGCAGATTCAGAAAGTAAAATATTTCAATAGCTTGAAAACAAATCCAGGTCAAACATGAAAACATGAAAAGACACTTCCACCCCAAACATTCTTGCATACAGAGATTTAGCTTGTAGAATAATATGATACTTCTGAATAATAACTTGCTTCTAAAATACTAGTACGGGTCCAGAGAAGGGCAATGAGCTGGTGAGGGGTCTGGAAAGCATACCTTACAAAGGAGAGGCTGAGGGATCGATATTGTTTAGTCTAGAGAAGAAACTGAGAGGAGACCTTATTACTCTCTACAACTACCTAAAAGGAGGTTGTAGCGAGGCTGGTGTTGGTCTCTTCTCCCAAATTACTAATGACAAAAGCAAAGGAAATGCCCTCAAGTTGCATCAGCGAGGTTTAGATTAGATACTAGGAAGAAATTCTTCACTGAGAGAGTGTTTAGGCACTGGAATAGGCTGCCCAGGGAGGTAGTGGAGTCATCATCCCTGGAGGTGTTTAAAAAATGAGCAGAGGTAGCACTTGACGCCATGGGCTAATGGATAGAGAGATGTTAGGATGAAGGTTGGAATTGATGATCCTAGAGGTCCTTTCCAATCCTCATGATTCTACGATTCTATATTTCACTTCAATCAAGTAAAGGACAGAAATTTGTTATACCACTATGAATAAAAGAGAGTTCTTAGCTTTATGAAGAATGTCATTCATCCAACAAGTTTATTGGTTGGCAGAAATCAGACGCAACACAAACAACATATTGGAAATTGTGGGGGTACCAGCAGATACATGTTGTAAGTGGCAGGGAGCTATCCTTCCAACTGCAAAAGTCACTGACTTAAGTGTCCACGAGGATTCTTCCAACAAGGTAAGTGGAAGAGTCCATTTCTGGACTACCAGCAACAGCCTGTTGGCATCCATTTCTAAGCACTGGCTTCCAGGAGGTCTTGGCCTTTTTCTATCACTTGCATGCCACCTCAGGGTCCAGACATAGATTAATTCACCCTCCATCCCCACTCCTTAATAAACTTAGTGATGGCTCACACTAAGAGAAAGATAAGTCCTTGAGAATGCCTTTAAGGCACATGGGTGGTTTTAATTTCCTTCCCATAGGTCCTGCCTCTAAGTCTACACTTTCCACTTTAATATTTCAACCTTAATTACTACTTCCATAGGTTCCCTCAAAGACCGAAGGAAAGAGTGTGACTAATGCTGACATACTTCTCTGGTTTTAGCTGGCCAAACCTGTACTCATTCAAGATAGAACCTGAACCAAGAAACTATTCCCTGATGATGGTAGAAGAAAGAGAACAGATTTAATTTTACTCAACTCTCAGAATCAGAGAGGGCAGACTCAATATTCAGGTGCTATGAAATTCATATTTATTTTGAAATATTGCATTTGTTTCATTAAGATTTGAGCTCTTTAATATACTTTCATGGAAATTGCCTATCAGAATGCCAGAAAATTCTCAGAGGAAGTTAATTTTCCTCACCTACAGCAATTTTATTCTGATTTAGCCATTTTCTGGTCTGGTATAGGCTTCATAACTTGTGCTGCTAACTGGCTGCTATGCACACTGATGACTTTGGTGGTTCCAGAAAGTATTAGGTTTGGTGCAATTCTTTCTTCTCTCTAAGGATATTTGCTCACTTCAGTGGCCTTAGAAAATACTCAATTCAGTTCCAATACAAAAAGAGCATTTGTTTGCAGTAATGCAGTGATAGTGGATGCACAATCAGTTCACCTTTGCTGCATGAATAAAGCCAAATGTTTGGGGCCAAATACATTTCTTGTTCACAGAGACTGCAAGTTAAAAAAAACCCTCACTGCGGATGCATATCTACCAGCTCTAGTGTAAATCTTCAGCTTTCCCGGGAATATCCTTATAGCATTTTCTTTGTGGACTTTCCCATAGTTGAAAATTTCATATTTTATATTTTTTAAGGTCCCTATGCAGTTTCATTTTAATAGCTGACTTTAACAGCCTTTTCCTACATACTATAGCAATTTCAAATGTTCCATGTCTTTATATAGAGCTATATTTAGGTTGACAGGAACAGGAAAATAACATGGGATTCAATGATATGGGGAATAACTACCTGAACAGAACACCCTTGGGAGATGTACTGCAGTTAAAAACTACCAATATTTAATGCTTACCATCTATTTCCTGAAGTAAAGCAATTGTCTCCATCCTTCTACCTATTCTACTGTCTGCCAGGAAGTACAGCAGAATCTTACAGCTATCAGACAAATGCTCAATATATAGGATAAATATGTCTTAACACTTACTCAAGATTTTTCAAGTATGGGAGAAGAGGAGAAACACATCTGATAGCTACAGGAAGCATCATAGTGTAGATAGAGACATGAGAACCTGAAGTTCCATACCTTGAACAGCACTGATCACAGGGATAAATAAGACAGAATAAATGTGCACTGTAATGTTAATTATATTCATAAAATGAGACGTCCAGTGAAGGTTAACTAATGCTGAAGTCCTTTCATTCACTTCAGTGCGCTTTAAAATCAGCTGTGATTATGCATTCCATTAACATAGCTAATTTACTCTACAAAGTGTCTGGTTAAAAGAAATTACTTGATCAAAATAGATAAACTGTAATTGACAGTATTTTTGACTTGTGACTACAGCAAATCTAGATTTGTTTTCACTGGTACTTAGACTCAGATAAATGTTTATAATCCTCCCCTCCTAAAACTATGACATTTTTCTGTTTTGACCTTTACGCAGCATTTACGACAGAGGCACTGCACTGGCAGCACAGCCATATATAAACTGTCACAGTATTAAGAGGAAAAAAAAATTTAGAGTAGTCAGAAAAAACTGCCACTGACTGTAACTACTGTTTTCCCTGTTTGCTTTCTTTTTCCCTTCTGTGAACTAGAAGAGCCAGTAGCTGTATGCACTTAAAATACCTGGCTTTCCTTAGAAGATTACATGCAAATTGTTTTGAAAAGTCGAAGTGTCACAATCACACTTCAGCTGTGGAAAAATAAAAGGGAAATTTACAATATTTACATGAGTAGATAAGCAAGCTGTATTCTTTATTTTTCCATCCACGAAATACTAAATATCATTGAAAAATAAGTGTTATTTAGCTATGTAATATCCAGTGACAGACTATAAAATTATTATATCAATCGAATTGCAAGGAGGAATATTTAGCAGTCTTTACTTTGAATTCTTGTCATGTGGCCAGTAGTTACAGTGTTAGTTATGCGTCAAACAGAATAAAGAAAAAACCCAGACTCAAATCAATGCTCTCTCTAAAAGAATCCATTTCTAATTGACCAGATTTTCCTGCACCCTAGACTGCCAGCACTAACTTTTTGCAATCCCATAGTGTCCTTCCTACACTTGTGTGCTTTGATGGATTGCCCAGCTGAGACTTAGGCTGTTTAAAATTCATTTCTAGAATATAATGAAGAGGAAGATGAGTACCCGGCCTCAGACATGGAACAAGGAGCACTTTCCAATTGTGTCCTCATACTGCAAACTGAAGACATGCCTTCGGTTCCCTCTTCCATCATGACCTCCAGTCCACTCTGAGTCCTGTTGGTCTTCCCTAACTTGTGGTTAACCTTTCCAGGGCAGGTTTCCTTGCATGCAGCAAGCAGTAGTATACAGGTATGCTAAACATTGCAAACTGGCATTCCCACGTCATTGCAGAGAAGAAAAGAATAACAGGATGAAAGAGGAGAAAATAAATGTTGCCTTCACTTCAGTTCCCATTCACACATAGAACCTGAGGGCTGCAAAAGGCAAGAGAGACCAGTTAAATAATGAATAGCCACCCACATGCATGTGCCATGTCATACCTCCTCCCAGGGACACTGCCTCTTTCTCTTCCTGTCCCATAAAGACAGTGGACAATACACAGCTTTGTATCATTAACTTTTCACTCATATTAAAGTAGATCCATAAAGACTCTGAAATTCAGAGTCTTTGTTCTTTACTTCCCTACAGCTAGACATTGATTTACAGTCACTAGAGTAGGTCTGCCAGTCTCTCTGCACATCTCTGGTTCTATATAATGAAGGCACTTCCTGTAAACAGTGAAAGATTTTGTTATGCCTCATCAAATAGTGTCAGTGTTGGAAGTCTCTGTGAAACACAGAATGTTGTTAAGCATGGATTAAAAATAAATATGTGGCAAACTTCAAAAATGTCTATCTGTGTTCTGGGAATAGAAATTACATTTATATTTTATAGCTGTGGCTGTAGAGCATATGTACATTTACCAGCTTTCATGATATACTACACATTTTTTTTGTCTACAAAAACAGATCTGTAGTTACAGTTTATGGTAATTTTATATCTCTTACAGAAATTTTCCTGCAGCAGGTGGTAATTATTAAAGTTACAGATCATAAGTCCTCAGAGGAAGCATTTCCCTTGACTGGACTTTGGGGAAAGGCTCCACTGTTAATTTTAATAAAATAAATAGCTGAACATCTCATGTTCTGATTTCCTAATTGAGAAAGGAGAAGAGAGTTCATTTTTACTGGTGATTTACGTGCTCCTTTTCATAGACTTGTATTTCAGATCCACTTACTAAATTATGAAATCTCAAATTGATATTTCAAATGTGGGGTTTTTTGTTTATTAAGATACAGACTGAAATGAATAACCAAGTTTCCAACAGAAGTAATTCATTGGGCATTACAGAGCTC
Organism: Chloroceryle aenea; assembly: GCA_013399075.1. NCBI lineage: Eukaryota > Metazoa > Chordata > Aves > Coraciiformes > Cerylidae > Chloroceryle > Chloroceryle aenea. The sequence continues at coordinate 28,808 of VWZY01004133.1, forward strand.
AATACTTATTAAATTCATGTTTCAAAGATAAAAGAAAAGCAGTCCATGTGAAATTAACACAAGTTTCCATTCCATTCCCTCCCCAACAACGTTTGGAAGGGAGAGCTTGACATTTTGTTTGGATAGTCTTGACTGATACCTACTACCTGTTTTCACAAGCATCTGAAATGTTCAGAAAATTCAAAGCCATTAAGAATAACACCTGTAAGTCTGTTGACAGACTCAGAAGCCAGACATTTTATAAAAGATCCTTCTGCACATGGCTGCATCACAGCAAGTCCTTGAGGACCTCTGCTTTTTCCTTTCTGGCAACACTGTACATGTGCATCACAACACCAGCACATTAGTTAAAGCATAATTTCAAAAAGAGCATGTCTTTTGTTAGACCATGGGTTTTTCCTAATAGGGCATAAACTTTATGTTAAGATGCACATTCAAGCTACAGCTTGGGCATACAAGGTTGCACTTGACCTTGAAGATCATTTTCAACCTTAACGATTCTATGATTACGAGAGTGACTCACAGCTACACAGGCCAAAATCACACAGGAGAGCAGAGCTGCTTAGAGAGAAGTACTCCATGTGAAATCGCCTAAATCCCTCACTCTGTCTGCACAGGGATCAGATGTGGTTTTTTCAGCTGGTAAACTTTATTTCTCCAACTCAAATACTGTATATTATAATTTTTTCCACAAACAAAAAAAAAGTCACACTTATATATGTCTTCATAAAATAGTTGTCAGTTACGTACAGAAACAAGACAGAACTGACTCCTTGAAGCTGGCATGGATACCCTACAAAGGAATTGGATTCTTAAAAAACACCTATATAAAAAGTACTGCTTTGGTACCTCTGGAAAACCACCCATTTTTGCTGCAAATATCTGCACATATGCTATTTTTCTAATTGTTCAAATCTAAGATCATGCAAAACAATATCATTCATATTCTTGCAATAGATGCAAGAATTTTTGAAGAGGAAAAGTACTATATGGAAATAGACACTTTTGAATGACACTGAAAAGCAACATTATAACAATTTTGGAACTAGTTTGAATGTTGTCCAGCTATTCTCCTATAGCTGAACACAAGAGTAGGAGTAGAGATGGGATAAACTTTGGATTTTACTATTCACTTAATTATCGAATCAGGCATTTATCCAAATGCCTGTCCAGGAAGTACTGACCCTTTTACTGGTGCAAGAATAAACTGCACTTTGTCAGGAGCTAAGTCTCATATAGCACATTAAACAAGGATTTTGGCTGTTGAAATTTTCAACTCTGACTTCTGGAAATCCTATCTAATTTTATACTAATTTTTGGTGATGGGGGCTGAACTTCATGGGGCACTTTACATCAAATGTTTCATTGTTGGAAATTAGAACAAGTTGATAGATTTCAAAGGAGCAGTATCATAATAATGCAATTTTACTTCCCCCAAGTTCCTGAGCCTTTAATTCACAGTATGCATCAAGGGGGGGGGGATTGGGAAATGCTTCCAAAATACAAATTCTACAC
>VWZY01004133.1:30553-56724 GCA_013399075.1 Chloroceryle aenea
TACCTGAAAGGAGGCTGTAGAGAGGTGACGGTTGGTTTCTTCTACCAAGTAGCAAGCAATAGAACAGGAGGAAATGGCCTCAAATTGTACCAGAGTGGAGAGGAGGGGTTAGATTGGATACTAGGAAATGTTTCTTCATTAAAAGGATTGTCAAGCACTGGAACAGGCTGCCAGGGAAGTGGTGGAGTCGTCATTTCTGGAGGTATTTAAAGGCATGTAGATGTGGTGCTTCAGGACATGGATTTGTGGTGGCCTGGCAGTGCTAGGTTAATGGTTAGACTTGATGATCTCAAAGGTCTCTTCCAACCAGAATGGTTCTATGACTCTACATGAGGGCAAAAATTGGTCTACTATTCTTTTTTCATTAGAACTTTTTCAACTTAAGACAGAAACATTCACATTTTTATAGAAATCCTTTTAATTTTATCCCTCGGTAGTGAAAGAACCACATGCAAGTATTCAGATGGTTCACCAACGATAAGATGATTCAGGCTGTACAGTTTTATTATTAATGGTTCCAGTTCTCTGAATTTAAACATGCTAAAATGACTTACAAGCCTTCAAGAATATCTAACAAGTAATAATTCAACAGGGTGAATACAACGCTCCAAGGAAACCACTAAGGTCTTATTTTATAGGAATAATGTAGCTATTTGAAGTAACAAAACAGCCTGATGGTTTCATTAATTTAAACAGTTCATTAGCTTTTCCATAGGAACAAAAAGAAATACATTAGCATTAAGAATGTAAAGAGCGTTCTTAAGGGCGAGAGATATCTGCAGCCACACTGGTAGCAAACAGCTGAAACTTCTAGTTAGGGCTTTCTCAGTTTTTCCCATTTGTGCCTCAAATATGCATATATACCAGCTGTAATTATTTCAGCAACATACAGTGTCTCCTGTGTGCCTGATACAACACAAAACACCCATCTCGTTCTTAGTCAATGCTTATTCGTTTCCTCTCAGTTTGCATAGTTAAATGAAATGTTAGTGCCAAGCAAAAAGAGAATTGTTCCAAACCTCCAGATAAACATATTGCCTTAAGTACAATGTAAAGGAGAATCTTTAACAAGGTATTTCAGAGATACCTCATCTCAGGTGTATTATTGCCCATCAAACTACTCTGCTTATTCAGTCTGCTCACTTACCATTTAGGCAGGCATCACATCTTTCCTTGTTCATTTTCATCATTCATCATACAAATATTGAGCTTTAAGAGGCCAAACTCATTCTGAGCTTGTTGTGCAGTTGTGCTTCTCTGGAACAGCACTCAGTTTTCTGAGTGTGGAAAATCATAGGTTGACAATGAGTTAAAAAAAGAATTAGAACAGTAAATCCAAGATCCAAATAAAAGATGGGGATATAATCAAAGTTACAGCATACACTGCTTCTTGGGTTACCAACATGTATAAAATGTCTTTAGAGCAAATAAAACCCCTACAATTTTATATTTTCATACACAGCATATTAGTGATCATGTGCAAGTTCCATTAAAATCTAAAGCAGAACTAAAACTTTCCTGCTGTGAAAAGTAAATTTAAAAAAATCAGTGGCACTGAACTACATGCTGATACATGTCATGTACAAGGAGAGGTGTTGGACAAATGTGTTAAAGAAATCTTACAAGCTCTGGCAATTTATCACATGGGCTATAATGCTGCAATTTATTTACAGCACCTCATTCAACAAAGATGAGAATAACCTGATGATGTCCTCTGGGCTTTCTATGGTTATCTGAAATCAAGAAAATATGACCTCTGCTTGAAAGAGTATTCACATGGTGATGGGTGATTATAAGAAACCACAGAAATTAATGTTACTAGCAGCAGGTGCAGAACTTGTTGTGTGTTTTCGGTTTTTTTGTTGTTTGGTTGGGGTTTTTTAAACCAGTGGCATATCAAGCAGGAGACTGTAGTGCTTGGAACAAATGGGATTCATTTTCTCATACGATTAGAACCACAGCTGTATTTTGAAGCATGTAAAAGGCAGCTACTATGCTCTTCAATAATTCCACACTGATTGTGTTACTACGTTCAGACACCTTTCTTTACTGATACTTAAAAATTAAAAAGCAACTATAAAAAAAAGCACAAAACAAAACGTTTGAGAAACATGAAGTGTTAAATTGACAATTGATGTCTTTTCAGGCCAATAACCATGTGCTGGTGGTATGGGTTTGTTTTTGAGGTTTTTTTTGTCTTTATCTTGCATAAAATTCAGTCTTACTCAGTTTTCTTAAGTGCCCTAAAAGCAATATCCTGGTAAGAACGTGGTGGAAAACAGAAATTGAATGAATCAGCTATGAATCCTAGCCCTGTGCTCATCTAGCAAATACGAGGCATTACAGAATAATTGTCTTCACTTTGTAGTTACACCAAGAGTAATATTTTACAGATAAAGGCAAAAATACAGGGTGAAAATCTACCTTTATTTTTCAGGATTACTTGGACAAGAGCTCAAACCATGCTCTGCAAGATTTTAACAATTTTTCCACCAATTTTGTACATTTACTATCAAGCAATTTCAAATCAAATCAGGCTGAAAGCCTGTACCTGGGTTATCAGTTCAAAACTGATGGGATTTTTGTTACAGAAGTTTTTCAATTACTTGTCTTTATGAATATATAAGAAGAAAAATCTTCTCCATTGTGGGAGCAGATTCAGATACACATTGCCAACTGCAGTACCAAGAGGTTGGGGTTTGGTCTGGATTTTTTTTTAAATTTTTTTTAACTTTAAAAAACCCCACATATTTAAATATGAACATTAGCAATTTAGTACTGAATACTTCACAGCTCAGAAAAATAACATGCTGAAACCTTATGACTACATAATGAACCTTGACTGAAGCAATGTTTTTCACTTGTACCTGTTTTATTATATTGGTTTGAATTAAAATAGGCTGAACAAAATGTTTTCTGCATTCAATTTGCTGTAGCTATTCACAAAGCAGAAATACTAGTAAAACCAAGACAAAATTGAATTCTGACTCATTCATTCCTCCTTAAAATCCATAAGGCACCAGTGTCGTGGTGGCTGTGGAGACAGTGACCTGCTCTGAAGGGGGGGCTGCATGGAGGTGATACCCAAGAGTGCCTGCAGGTTTCCTGCCCTGCAGCAGCCTGCAGCAAAGAATCATTTCCATTACGTTTTCTAACTGATCAGGTTATGTGACTCTTCTCAGTCTCTCCAGCAACATGTGCTGATCTGTATCGATGGCTGTGAGAAGTGACATTGTCTTGCAGACTGGCACTGTACTGAGGCTACCTAGCCGTGACTCCACAGACTTTATATACACTGATGTTATTCTGAAGCTATACCCTTCAGAGCAATTAGCAGTTTCTAGAATTCAAACAAAGACATGTACAAGCTTCTGCAACTTTGGGGTCACTGTTTTAAGCTTGCCTCACCACCCCAGTGATGTTCTTAGACCACCTTCATATGACAATGCTATTTTCCTGGTAAACAGATGATGATTCTGTATTATGTATGAGGATTACAAAGAGCACTTTTGAATGCTAAAACATTCAAGAGAAAGATGTTTGCAGATATTATGTAAGGAAAACAAACATCTTGGGTCTTCCTTTAGATGATCTGGATATTCTGTTAAATACTGCTGAGAACCCACCATTAACAAATTTCAGGTTAACAGAGGCTTCTATCTGCAAAGTCTCTCTGAGGACATTTTCACACCTATATTCTATTGCTTGCAATTCAAGTTTAGATTTTAAAATTCTCCTGAAGATTTTGTTCCCTCTGCCACCACTTTTCATCTGTACACCTTAAAGTCTTTCTGCCTTTGAAATGATGTGAATTTACAAGAGTTTTACCCAACAGATCTCTTCACTTTGGGAACATAACTACTGTATCTTCAATATTTCTTCAGGAAATACCACCTCTGTCACTGATTTCAGTATACTATCAACTGTCTGCTGATTCCACTTGTTAAAATATTTTGGCAAAGACATTAACAGTGTTTATTATTTAGAGGAGATAGCCCTCTAAAAACAGATTTCAGTGAACATTGCTAAAATACCTCTAGTCATTCTCTTGAATTCAGGCAATATAGAAAAAATATTGTATACAATACTAAGCATTCCATTGGGTCTTCAGTGCATTTTACCTGCTTCTTTAATCAATAGGTTATGAAGACATGGGTCCAATCTATTCAATTTATTTAAACTTGAGATCATTTTGATTCAAAGAGATTTTGTTTTCTACAGTTATCCATCATTCTCCAGTTTATACTCAATCTATATTCTACCTTCTTACTGAAGTGCTATCTTGTTCCTCTGCGTTAGAAATAATTAATGCTGAAATAACATTATGGCAACACACACATACTTGACACTAATGGATTTGTTTTCATTGTTTTTGTATATACCTCTACATGATCTGACAGCTTATGTCTGAATTCTGTAGAATGAATCCGTTCTTTTACCTAGAACACAACTCATTTCTAATGAGGTATTTAATCAAAATATATTTGATATGATAGGTGATGAGAGTAATACTGAATACAGTGTAAACACAGGGGAAAGAACAGGCCAGAAAATGCCCTTGCTTTTCATTCTGAAATGTTATGAAGCAACTGTTTCAGACCATTAAAAGATGTAACTTGTAAAACTCCTAATCCTGACCATAGGACTTTAAAATAGCATTTAGACAAACCATAAATTAAATGACACCACAAATAAATTGAAGTACCTGCCAGGATGTATTTCACAAACAATTTTGAACTTAAAGATTAAAAGTTATGGTAAGAATTTCAAAACTGCTGAAGCAACATGGATCGATTCAAAGATGTTAGAGCTGTGTTTGTTCTCTTAGGAAAATACTTTGTGTTAGTGTTACACTGGCACTACATTCTTCTTTCTTACCTCCAAGGACCAAGAGTATCCCATGATAAAGATTGTCTAATTATAACGCAGCAATGCTTTCCCTTTGCAATGAAGTGCCCTCACAGCAGACCAAAAGGCCTGTACCAGCTCTGTGTCCAGACCAGCAAGCAGGAGGCAGTTGGCAGAAGCTGGATCCAGGATGAGTTGCCTTAGAGTTGTCAGCTGTGCTGCTACTAACAATTTCCCTTGCAGACAGGCTAGGAACTGGCAGATAATTAGCTGAGGAGGAAATGGTGCTACAGTCTACCTCATCTTGATTTTAATATTGTTCGAGCAGAAAGGAGGAAAGTATGAAGGAAACTCAAAACTTCCATTGCAGTCTTGAGGATATATTTAAGTTCACCCTTACTGCACAGATGGTGAAAGCAAAGGAGCAGGTTGTTCTGTTCATTTTTACAAAGGTAGGTCTCAGTCAAGAAACTGAGAATAAGAAGGAGGACGATAAAACTCCTGCACTAAGTAAACAACACCATATCTACACATATGCTAAAAGAAATAATAGACAGAGCCTCTTTAGTCTTTTAGGTTCCTCCCAGCATAATAGCTAGAGGTATAAGCGGGTGTAAAGAATCAGGTTCTGTATGTTCTTCAGATACTGACTGCTTGCAACTACCTTTAACTTCAGCAAAATTTGACAGCTATCAATACTTCTCAATGGGATGTAGTAACATGACATTAAAATGCAACTTTAAATCCTCTACAGTTTGCCCCCAAATTTCTTTATTCAGGGTCCTTTATACCATAATTCACATAGCTAATCAAATAATACTAGTGAGTTCTACTTATTAAATGGTAAAAGAATATCATAAGATGATACATTATGCTTTGCTATAGTACACATCAAGGAAAAATTGATGTGGTTCTAAGGCATACTATTTTGTGAGTATTGTACTGTACCTGTACAGAATGCTTCCTTGGAGACTCTGATCAGTCTCATTCCAGGCAAAGGAAGCTGAAAGTAAATCTCACCTCTTAAAACACTCAACATTATCTAAGTTCTGCACTTTTTTTTTTTTCTCTGAATGCCCTGCATAAGTGAAGGAAATGAAGTTAAATAGAAATAGCAGTTTCTCTAGTCATACATTTAGCAACTATACTGTTATGTGTTTCTGGAGCATTACAAAGAAAGGAAGGGACAAATCAAGAGTGAGCAGAGACACCACATTCTGGCCCTTAGCATTTAAAAGATAAGTCTGAAATATTGGCTTCATTACCTTCAATGGCCCAATTTTCAGGGGAGACTCAGAATACACCTGAGACTGTAATTGCTTTCTGGATAGTTAATTGTCCATGAATACTGCAGACATTGAAATGAATGGAAAGGCAGGAGCCACTTGACATGAAAAACAGCTCTCTAATGTTGATAAAAACACTTGTTTAGAAGCAAATTAAAAAGTTGACAAAACACTTTCACACAATGTCAGCAGAAATGTAAATAACTGTTTTCTAAGGCAACATTCAGCAGTCTTCACAATGATAAAGAAATGAGAACATTCCAACCATGCTAAAGAACGCGTCGTGCTGGCGAAAATAGACACCACTTGGTATGATAATTCCACAATATGGTTTTAGCTACAATATTTTAAAAACATTGGAACAGGGATTGCAGGTATGACCAGATGTCCTCTCTGCTGTGGCTTCTTTCACCCCTTCTCTTGCTGGAACACAGAGTCACCCAGCAATGCAGCTGCTATATGCAATAGCCCATCCAAAATTAATAACACTATCATCATGACTCAGCTCCTCCATTTCTAAATCTTCTCTTACTCGAGTCTACCTGAAAATCTCACCTGGTGAAGACACAGGCACAGCTAAAGTTGTACACTGCTACAGATAAAATATATCTAACGAATAAGACGTGTCAGTCCATGATTAAGTTAGAAGGTGATTAGAGATTTCATCTACCTCCTCTTGTGTAAGGCTGAAGTGGAAGAGCTTAGAAGAAATATTGATAGGTAGAGTTCATTCAAAGCCCTTTCCAAAGCCTGTAGTGTATTGATAAATCAAAGAAGCCTTGGCTTGAGGATCTAGACAAAACTAGAAAATATAAATGAACTGTCATTTGCATAGCAAAGGAAAACAATTCAGGGGACAGTTTTAACCCTTCTTTCAGGCCTGTAAATGTACACACAATCCAAACAATTCAGGTCAGTCTCATTCCCTCTCTGATGCTTATAAAAACACATTTACAGATTTTGAAAAAAAGAAGGATTATTTTGACCCACTAACAAAAAGCCTTTCAGGGACATACTGACCATACTTACTCTCTGATGTAAATTAGAGCAGCTTCAAAGCTACTCTAAATTCCACTTTGTCTGCATAAGCCAGGGAAGTTATGCCTGCTCAGTATTCTCTGAGGACAAAGAATAGAGAAGACATCTAACCTGCTGCCTTTTTTCTGCATACACATTTATATTACCAGTAAGCAACCTTAGCTGCCCAATTACAACACTTTCTAGGCTCTTGTTTTTAATACATTGAATATATGTGATTTAGTAATCCTGTACATGCAAATTTGTTTTTGAACAGCAGCATGATAAAAATCTATGGGGTGAGTGGTTTCTTCCATTAATCTGTAGAACATGGGTTGTTTAAAAGACATCAGATCATGGTGAAAAGGAGTCACTCCACCCAGTTTCAACTGCACTTACTTCTTTATGAAAACCCTGATTAGAATTTGTAGCTATATGCAATGGTCCACTGCTCATTTCAGACTCCTGAAAAGACACTGTTATAAGCCAGAATAAACAATTCAAAAACATTCCTGGCTGGAAAAACTCCTAAAGAGATTGCCACAAACATTTGGTTACCCAGGTTGGGGCCACTTCTACAGTGTTTCATAGCAACACCAGAAATTCAGATTCATCTTGATAATCCTTTGTAAAGGATTAGATAAGAGACTGCAGTCTACACTTCCAGGTTTTCCCAGGTCCACAAATGCAAAAGTAGTGACTGAGCATTGAACCAAATACAGCCTTTAGGGACCTTACCTGGCTGAATTCCCACAGTAGGGATTAGCTATCAAAGTTATGAAGAAGGTCCTAGGAGCTTCATCTTTTTCAGTTTCTGATAGGACCCAATATAGCCCAAAAAAGTTTACAGGCGTAAGCCTCCAAAAGGGATGAATTGCAAGCAGTATCAGATCTATCACTCAGGGTGCTTGCTTAATTCTTTCGTCATTCACATGGCAAATATCCCTTTTCACCAAACGTCCATTTCATTTTACTGCGTCTACCAGAAAAGCTAGCATTTTTAATCATGCTCCATGGAGAAAAACTGAGTTCATAAAACTGCCAAGCTTGATCATTTCTATGGAAAAATATTGATCTTTTCAAAATGCAGTCTTTGATGTGTCCAAACAGCACTTGCTATAAAATGAGCTGTTTGCCACATCTCAGATGCGTAGTTCTAAATGAAAATAGAAAATTCCAAGCACAAAGTGGCAGGCTGAATGCTGAGCCTATCCCAGCAACCAGAAAGCTCAGGATATAGGCTTATAAACATTAATTTTGGATGAAATACTGATATACTCAGATTGAGCAGTACTGTATACGTCAAATGATTATGTTGAAAGGGAAGTATTTGTAGAGTTCAACCCAAGTCTGCTGTATCCCCAGGTACTTGCTCCTGATTTGCGCTATATATTGCTGCTAGGAACAGATAAAAAAATATTTGTGGCCAGGCCTTTTTGCCATTAAAATAAAAATAATTGATTATATAATAAATTATATTTGATGCCATATCTTAATAAGAAGCATAACTGTTGAGGAAAGGCTATGCTGCAGCTGCTACTACTGGATATTAGTGTCCATATGTATTTCCTGCTACCAAATTAAATCCTTTGCAGTCGTCAATGGACAAAAGTTATTGCCATCGTTTTGACAGTTTGCTGAATTTAAAAGCACTAGGTGTCACAAACACCTTGCTGCTTATTTTCAAACTATACATGGTGGCAAAATACACACTTATGTCCATCTTCACCACAGATTTTTCCTTAAGAAGAAAAGAAGCAAGCCTATTAGTAGTCTTTGCCTTTAGAACAATGGCATGAGCTAAACTCGGTGGACTGCTGGTGCACAGTGTGAAATATCATGTGCTAGTCAGGAAAATAGTGCCACCATCACACTCTAGCTGCCCCCCACTCTCCAGGATCACATTTTCTCCTGCATGTTGTTTGACTTTTATTTCTCCACTTTTCTCTTTTGGTGATTATCTCCTGATATTTTTAACTTCCTTTTGCAATAGCAATGAAGAAGTAATGTAGTAATCTTGGGGAGGCCAATGCAGAGTGGAATCGAAGAAAGCAAAAGGCTTAACCATTACATAACTAACTCATTTTTATCTGCATTGTTCCATTGCTCTGTGTTACATATAGCTTCCCATGATGCAAAGTAATGGGATAAAGCACACACATAATTACTTTTAAGGATTATATTTACATGACTTTTCTCAAAAAACATAAATTAGGAAAGCTTTTGTGAAGGCCACCTTGTTAATGCAGTAACAGAGAGTATGACTGGATCAGCTGCCATCCCTTATAAATACAGAGTGGAACCACAGCTAATGAAATTTGCAGTACTTAGATGGAGGTCTCACCCAGCAAACAGTCATATTTCTTTGCACAGCATGTGTCTGCCAATATTACAGACCCACACCCACCACATATCAATACAAGACTCCATGGCCTACATTTGGGAAAATGAACAAAAATCGTAGAATCATAAAATGGTTTGTGTTGGAAATGACCTCAGGGATCATCTAGTTCCAACCCCCTTGCCATGGGCAGGGACACATCCCACTAGACCAAGCTGTTCAAGTCCCCATCCAATCTGCCCTTGAACACATCCAGAGATGGAGCTTCTACAACTTCCCTGTACATCCTGTTCCAGTGTCTTCGCCACCCTCACAGTGAAGAATTTCTTCCTAATTTCTAATCTAAATCTACCTTCTTCCAGATTGAAGCCATTACCCCTCATTCTATCACTACAAGCCCTTGTAAAAAGACCCTCCCCACCTCTTTTATAGGTCGCCTTTAAGTACTGGAAGGCCACAATAAGGTCTCCCCAGAGCCTTCTCCAGGCTGAACACCACCAACTGTCTCAGCCTTTCCTCATACAAGAAATGTTCCAGTCCTCAAATCACAAGTAAATCTTCAAAAGGGATTGTTTTAAAACACTGTAAGAATTGTGATGGGAATTACTATGTGCTAGCATTTTACTTTTCCTATAATAACCATTAAGAAGTATGCATGAAAACATAGTGTTAGTCTGGAAAATTTGGCCCAAGTTGTGGGTAACCAGTACCTAAAAAAGTGAACTACTTTAAGAAGGTGAACTTCAAACGTTAATGAAAATCTCAGAAATCAAAAGCTTTTTTAATATACCATTGTTTTCAGGAATCAGCACTTGGAAAAAATTCCTCTGAATTGTTTTTAAAACCTATTTCTTACCTGTCTTGATTTATCTGGGGAAAATAGTTAATTTTGTTGGAATTCTTCAGAAATAACAGCTTAAACTGCTCCGAATAATGCACCGAATCAGGAAGCTGACTCGTGTCCTAGACTTTCTTAGAACTTAATACTAATTATAAAAAACAAATTAAACAAACAAACAAAAAAGGCTCACTGGAATTTTTTGCTTTTAGGTAGATCAATACATACAACTATGCTAATAAGCATTCTATCAGAGAATATTATGTTGAATACTGTCTACAGCAGTCTTAACAACATCCTCAGGGAGATAATTTAAAGAGACGTTATTCAAAATATAATATTGATGCACTGCTGAGACAGAGATTTTAATCCACACAACTCAAGGAACCTCCCAGCACAAGGCAGGTTCCCATAGCAACTGCAATTACACTACTTTCATATACACATTATTGTCTTTTCTTACAAGGTAACAGAACAGATAGTTTGGCAGTCTAAAATTCTACTGGGACATTGCTTTTACTACATTTGTAACTCTGATCCACAACGTACTACTATACTCTGAACTCTGAAAATTTTGTACTCCGAGTTATATTTTATCTTGAAAGTCAATAATCCTGGTTCTGACCTCACTAATACCAATATAAATTATGACTGAAACAAGAAAACTATGGCAGTTCAAATCTAATGGAAACAGAGGGATACACGAGGCTTATCTTATACAGATTTTGTGAGACTGAGCTGTTGATACCTGGTGATGGACAAAACTTATTTTTTTAAATATCTACTATTTCAGGAGTTGCTATTCTGGAAATGTTAAATTCAAAACAAATTAATGCAAATAAAATAAAGAAAAATTTAAAAAGTGTATTTCTGATTCTATATGACTCTTGGTAAAGGAAATTCTTAATAATAGAGTGAGCCAAACACTAGAGGAAATAAAATATTTGACTTTAAGCCCTCTAAAAAACCTGCCTTCTGCATATTACAGATTACCATAGAAAACTTAAATACTCTGGGGTTGCTCTATTTTTCATTATTTCCTTTTTTTCCAATTTATTCTGAAATAATACACTTTCTTCTTAATAGTTTGGCTCAGGACAAAGAACATTCGAAACTACTGTAGTCTTTTTCAACAAAAAAGAGAGATTAAGAAAAGCTACTAGGATACACCTAGCATCCAAACAAAGAGTATTTAAGCAATTAAAATTATTATGATGAAGTTTATATGCTGCCTTACTGAGTTAAAAAGCAGGTCAGAGCTTTAAAGATATGTAAAAGTATACAGCTCCCATGGAAACAAGGACATGTCAGAAATATGAATGTCTTTGATAAATTTGGTTTATTGACTGACTGTGAATGTAGTCGGGGTGCTCATATGCTGTCAAGACACTGTATCAGAAGGATGTTTGGTACAATAAAACTGAACTTATTATTCAGATACTTATGGGGAAAAAGGCCAAATATTTTGGACAATAGCAAGCTAGAACTTTGGCTACTTTATTCAGAAATTGAAAACTTTGGCTAAGAGCAACTGAAGGCTTGGTCATTCCTAGACTACATAAAACAAACTCCACTTTCTTGTCCGCGAGGCAGAGACCATCCATCTCCAAAAACCATAGAAGGTATTTAAAATGAAAAGCTATGCTAGGTACCATGTCTTCAATGGCCAACCTTAAAATAATGCAAACTCTAAACAGGGCACAATGGTGGCTATGCTATAAAGAGCAGATTATTGGATGACCATTCTTCTTTACCCAAAAGCTAAGAACCAGAATTAAATTTGACCTATATACTTCAGATCCAATATCTGTAAATAAAAAATGGTTATACTGAGTCACCTAACAAGGGTACTGTGTACGTGAGCTCACCAGTGGTTACAGCTTTGGGGGGGGCTGATTCAGAGCGCTCAGCAATTGACATTCTCTGTGGACCAGCACTAGTCTCACGTGTACTGCAGTGCAGTTCAGACAGCCTCACCTTTCTGTACTGGGCACTCAGAGAACATCCTCAGGGTATCAGTCTTTACTCTGCAGAGGTCTTTTTCAAACCTCAGTGAACTCCACTGTGATCAAACACTCCCAAAACAAAGCAGGCAGGATACAGTTTCAGGTGTTTTCTGTGTTTATGGGGTTTTTTGTTTTGTTTTAAAAATAATATGAAAACTGTATTTGAGGTCTAATCAGTTCTCTATATTTTTAAGGAAAAGGGTGAAAAAAATCATGTGATCTCTAAACCACATGAAATAGTCTGCTGCCTTGTACTTTCCCAGATATTTGCTGATGACAGAAATATCCTCTCCCTTTCTCAGTTCCTCTCTTTGTGCATATGCCAAACGCTGGCACGCAGGCTGCCCAAAGGGAATAGTATATCATCTCCAGAAAGTTGTTAACACAAGGCTGAGCATGTACCATGCCATTATTATGACAGCTTGTTCTAAAACGGAAGAGACAAGCAGAAGGGGGGGGAAGTGCACAGCACTTGTTTCTACCACATGTCTACTGTTCATTCCTAAATATTAAGCTCACTATGATCCAGAATGCAGACAACTGACAAAGCACAAAGCACTTGAACATTTCAGTTTGCTGTGGCTGGGCTTGCCCATTTTTGTCAGTGACAACTGGCAACAATCTTCTGCACAGGCTTCTGAATTACTTAGTTCAGTCAAAATACATGTCACAGAAAGGTCATGAGTGATACAAGAATCTCTCAGCTCTTCCCCTCCTCTAAAATGTGGTATTCACTCGGATATGATTTTGAGATTTCCTATATTGCAAGAAAAAATAACCTACAGCAAGAATCCATTAACTATATGTTGCTTGAAATGGCCAATCTCTATGAAACACAGTTAGCAAACTTTGCCATGTCATTTAGTTACATCATTTCTCCTTAATTTTTCTGCTTCATTATATCCCTACCTCATAGAATTAGCCTGGAAATATTTGGAAACACATGACTTTCATACTTAAAATACTTTAAATAAAATGATAAGAAATACATAAATACTTTAAACAAAATTATAAGAATGACTGTTTCCACTAGCTTCTTGAGTACTTTCTCCACAGCGTCCACTGCAGCCTCAAAATATGCAATAACTCTTTCCACTCATGATACCAGTTGCTACCATGTCTGTCCTCTGCTCCTTTCTCAACACTACAGCAGTCTCATTAGTCTCTGGTATTCCCTGCCCTCTTTAATAAGCCCTAAAGAGATGTTAGTTTTTAATTTCCTTTGCAAATCTTGCATAATTAAACCCATGTCTTTCATTCTGCGACTCAATGAAATCAGGAATGGTAAAAGCATAGTGTTTTTCTCCTATCAATAACGACATTTATGTTCTACCTTCTGGAATTGATGGTGTTCTTAAAAGCAGCATACATTTGAACTGGTTGGGTCAATTTGCCATTTCTCAACCATTTGCCAAAACCCATTTGTTTGTACCCTTTATAAACAACTTCAATGCAATGACTTCCCCAGTTTGGGATTAGAGTGCCTAGTCAGCAGAGCAGAGCTGGTCTTAAAGAGAGGACAGACAGAAATCCCCATGTGCTCTCTACGTGTGAGAGAAGGCCAAGTACTTTCCCAACAGGACTGCAGCTGGGTCACGGAGATGGCTGTTTCCCTTTGCAGGTCCCTACCCCTCATGTTAGCATTTACTTTGTGATCCCTACCTTTTGCTCTTCATGTCCTTGCTGCAAATGTTTCTGCTTTGTTCAGAAAGAAAATCAAGGATTTTCTAGATCTGAATACATTTTACTTAAATACTTCAGTTAGCTCAAACAAAAATCAAACCAGTTCCTAAAACGGATATTTCAGACATCGCAAAAAAGTTGAACTTAAAACATTATACTAGATTGTTGACTTTCTGGGTTTGTTTGTTAAAGTAGGAGTAACAGATAACAACCACAACAACCAAAAAAAATTATCCAAGAACCTGGGAAGTGGGCTTGGTGTGATCACAGGAACAGACTGAGTCGAGTATCTACAGATGTTCACATATTGCTTCAGCCAGTTTGGCTTCTCAATAAAGGATACTTTTCCTTATTGAATAACATGGGTTATACTTGTAACGTGTGATCAACTAAGTTTTTTTGGGTTTAAATAATCTTCCACTCTTAGAAGTTAAATTTGAGGACATTTTCCTACTTTTTCCTTCCTCATTATTCTAGTAGTTAAGATACTGAAGTTTTCATGGTATTAATAAATTCTTACTACTTGAGTTCTTTTACTATATGCTTGCACATCTTCATGAAAGACTAATTTCTTTCCTAGCCAAAAAAAAAAAATTCTTGCAAAGAAAACTAGGTGAAGCAATTGTATGGTTCATCCAGAGCCATCTGTGTCATCCTTGCCATGAACCAGATGCTAACTACTACTATGGATTAAACTCACCATCAACTCCAGACTTCATCAACCACAAAAGTGAGTGAAGAACTATATGTATGCATGTTTATTTACATGTTTGGGTCTGGGGGTTTTTTAATATATGCATATGAACTTCTGTATGCATAATATCAGTCAGGGGGAAGTTTTGGCTTAGGATCAAAAGGGAGATTGAGAGACCAAGCATGAAGGCACTATACAGAGAGTCAATAAAAAAAAAGAACACGTGTTTTTTTGATAAGTGCCAATATGAGTGAACATTGTATTATGCTTCTGAAAGCTGCCATTTGCTTTGTCATCAGCTCCGTGGGTACTAATTTTGGCATTAGCATTATATGAGAGTAACAGCTCATATACTTTTAATCATAACTTTGAATTATTAGTAGGAAAGACAGGTTTTGAAAAAGCATTTTCTTCACATTTAATATAAATAAATGTACTTCTCTAGAGTTTTTGATTAATAATTAACTAAGAAAAGTCATTAAACAAGCTGATTATTTCTGGGGTATTCTTACCATGGTAAGTATTCTATGGAAACAAGATTTTCTATTTCATCAACATTTTTGTTCTACAGAACATAGTAGAATAACACCCAGAACATCTTCACAACCCTGATCTTCTCTAGGATAGAGCTAGTTTGTCCAAACTGGAGGATGCCCTGTTGCCATCCTCTCCGGAATCCTAGAGGCACTATACAGTCATAAATGTCATGCGGAGACCCTTTTTTCTCCATTAGATTTCACAAGGGACAAAAGCATTATGCACCCTGGATATTAATTTTGTGTCTTCTTGTCACTCATTCTCACGCTGCCTGTACATACAGAAAAGGGGGAATTCTAGCATCATGCTTTTCTGAAGTTCTTGTTACTTTGCAAAATCTTTCATGTGAACAGAGCAAAATAATATGTAATAATTCAACCATTCAGTTTATTTAGGGGTTGGTGGCTGTCTGGTTTTTTTTCTTTTTTTCTTTTCGTTTGGCAGGTAAAAAAACTGTCCCGACAAACTATCAGCCTGTAGCTATTTTTAGTCTGAGATTCTAGAACCTTCTTAGAGAATTTGATTCCCTGATACTCATTGTTTATTAATTATTGCCCCATGACATGCCCTGACCTGTAAAGAAAAAGCAGAAAAGCTTATAACAGATTAGTATTTTGTAGCAGAAATGTGACTGAGAACACCCGGTATAAATCCCTCTAAGGAATGGTACTGGGACAGTTGAGCTAATGGTCTTGCACCTCCTAATACGAAGGAAAGAACCCAAACACTCGATTAGCAGATGCTTCAGTTTGTTTACTGTTTGACTTGGTTTGAGCCGTTTCTAAATGAAATACTGCATGCAAGTAAACAGGGTAATACTTGCCCTTGTTTTGACCTTTTAATTACCGTGCACTTCTCAGAAGACCGTTTGCACTGTAACAAACTGATTTGAAACTCTGATGGACTATTTCTGCCTTGCTGCTTACAAAAAGGGTAATATTATAACCTTGATATTCGCTTATTGAAAAAAAAAACCCAAACATATTGCACTCCAAACTAAGTGCAATGTTTTGTGGAAACTAATATTAAAAAATTAGAGAAATTATGCATACATTTGTTTCTTCTTCCCTTGGAGATCATAAACACCCTAAGGCAGCTCATTGTTACAGAGTGTTTGCTGTCAAGAAGCAATGAAGTGCAAATGGAAGACAATTGAACTTCACAGTTTGTTTACCCAGGAAGACAACAGCTGGAGAAAAATGGAGTATTTTAATAATTAGCCAGTTGTATGAGATAAGGGACAAACTGGTATACAATCCAGCATTATAATAAGGAGACTTCCTTTGAGGGATTAGAGAGTATTAGTAATTGTCTTCCTTGAGGATCAAGGAATTTACTTCACCTTTTCTGAGGATGCTGGAAACTATGAATAGTCCAAAATATCACACCCTGTCTGGTTTTTTTTCCAAACCTTCAGGCAGAACAGACTTTGCAGTTTTTCTGCTTCAGTGCTCAGAAACCATTTTGGTATATCCACTAGGCCTTATCTTCTCTAAAAGCAAAGCTTCACAAAACAGAAACTGTTCACTGATTAGATATTATGTATCTGGAGAAATTAAAATTTGTGTTATCAAGCATATATTGCTTTGATACCTACTTATGAATTGCCTCTTAGGAATTCTTAAATTTAAATAAAACTTCACATAACAAGTAATTTACCCAAACAGAGACAGTCATGAATTCTAATACATTGTGCAGCTCAGTTATCCACTACCCACTGGTACATACATGGGACATTTAAAAAAAAAAAATCTTCATTAAAATGTTTGCATAGAAAACGTTTAATCCAAAATATGCTGCAGCAAATATAAAGCTTCCTGATGCTATCACTGCCTTTAAAAATCAAAGCATCATATGGAACAGCTTAAACTCCCTTCACGGACAGCTGAGTAGATTTTTAATGTTCAGTGAGTTCAGTTCAGACTGGTTCTACAAGACATCATTTTAGACCTTTGTCTGAAGTGACAAATTTTCTTCATATGAAACTAGAAAAAAACAGAACTCTAGGCACAAAGAGCTGAAAATTATACAAAGGAAGATGTAGTAATTACTACAGGACAAATATTTTGAAATACAAAACAAACAAGAATGGGTTTTACCCCTATATAGCAATATGCTTTGTATTGATTTAGCTGAGTAACAGTGACTCATCACACTGGACGAAGTAGAGAATGAGGATCAGATCTACTTGGAGTCTATTCCTTAGTCCTCCAATTTAAGGTCAGTTTCTGTTCAGTTTCCTATTTTTACACAGTTATTCAGGTGAAAGAGATCAAATAATACACTGCAATGCACTAGCCCAAAGTCACTGCTATGAAAATTCAGCTGTTCCTTAAATCGTTTCCTCAGCTGCTCCATCACCCCATTGGCCCAAATGTTCTCCTGCTCCAAACCCCCCAGAAAATTCAGCTGAAAATCACAGGAAAGAAAATGCAGTACACCTTGCCATTCCCAAGCTTGGAAAAGCTTCTAGGAAGCAGGTCCCACATCTTGTTAACTAACAAATGCTAGTTCATTCTGCTTTCTTCTGATTACAAGTTACAATGTTCCTTGTTACTACTGCTGTTGCATCTTCACAACTGACACCCTTACTAGCACTTTGCTTTTTACATGAAGCTGCAGTCCCACCTGTTTGACAAACACTAGAGAAACATAAAGTATCTCTGAACAGCATGATTTTTTTTGCCAACACTGCAGGTGTTGGTTTGGAGGGAATAACTTCAGCAATTTTGTCTTTATAGAAAATAAGCCAAAGAAATAATATATTTCTGCCAGTTTGGGGATTCAGTTGCACAATTCATACTAATTAAAATCTGGTATGAGATAGGAGAAGCTGTAGTTAATAGCTGCTAACCCAATATCTCTACAGTTTGATTTGTACAGCTTGGCATACTGCACACAGACAACAAGGCTTCATGACATCTATGGTTAAACTACTTAGAGCACCATTTGTTCAAAAGCTGCCTCTGGCTTATATGCTTCATGATACAGTAATCTCATTGTTTCTTTTTTTTTCTTTACCAATCCTGTTAAGTATGTCTTACAGAAAGCAGTTCAGCCTTGTTCTGCTGATAAGCCAGTTCCATACTTAAAAGAACCCTCCTATCTCTCTCCCTAAAGCTAGGCCAACAGCCTAACCTGAAGTTTACACCAAGCAACATTCCGCAGAGCCTGGCATCCTCACCAGCTACATCCATGTTCTTTCTGTGATCATTTTCTGCGAGTAAATTGGAAAAGGGGTGGGAACAACACGAACAGTGACTTCTACATTAACTAATGCAATGTATTTTTGAAAGATAATTTTGAATGTGACATGAAAGAGTTTATACCAGAATCCTGCTCTTATGAAGCAAACTCCCATTCCACAAATGGTACTGGTATCAAATACATTATTAGGAAGCCTGAGAACACCAAATCCTCATTTCTCTACAGATGACAAACTGTTTTGAAATAAAGATACAAATAAACTAACCTGTTCATGGGTAATTTGTAAGACAAAAAGAGGATGAATATACAAAATATTTAGTGTGTGCCATAAAACTTCAGCATCTCTAATCTTTATTAAATAATTCATGACCACCAAAAATAAATTTTTAACATCAGCCTTTGTGCGACCTCCTGGTCCTGCAAAAAAAAAAACCTGAGACAAAGTGTCTCTATTCAACAAATCAGAAAATACCAAAAGGCATCAAGCTAAGTTTAACAAGACACCTCGCTTCCCAAATTTCTAGAATTTAATGTTTAACATAATCAGAGAGTCATCCTGCAGATGTGTAAATGCCATTTTTCACCTCACTTGGACTAAATAAAACATGTTTTCATAAAAGCATAGAGCAAACTTCCAAGAAAAACATCGTCCATATAAAGCAAATTTCTTTTAAGTCTGTGCAATTGTTAAGTCCTCAGATTTCCAGAAAAAAATATTTAGAAGAGAATAAATCATGGTAAATAAATGATAGGATATGAAATTTGTGAAATACAAAGTAAACTGAGCTTTAAATGCTAGTTCTGCTCCAACTGAATTATTCATTGTGAATCATATTCTTGTGAATTTAGTCCCCTCTATCACAAATTCTCCAGGAATTGACCATAATTTTATTCAAACATTCACTACCTCTGAGTATTTGCTGAATATTTTATGTCAACAAATTTGAGTCCTTGGAATGCCTGCAAAATCTTCACCTCAATACCATACTATTTTGCTATTTCTGGAACGTTCTGCCAACTTAATTATATAACAATGTTTCTAGTGCTCTGATTGAATGACTAAAATGGTTTAAACAGGGGAATAACAATGAACACTGAATAGCAAATAGTGAAACACCAGAGCAGATTTTTGGACAAGAAAAATATTGCTAAGATTTAAGGCATAGATATGAGAGTGGAACAGTGATATGTTTAAATTTAACCACTTGAGCATCATTTAGGTTTTTATGTCTGTGCAATGCTTTATCTCTGATTTGTCAATGATCTTGAAGCTGTATTTTCAAAATGATTACATATCTAAAGATGAAAACAAGGTCAATAAAGGATTTACACATACACATAAACCCCTTGATTTAAAGATGTTTTTGAAAAGCCCATTTTTATGATTTTTTTTTTTTAATATCACCAGGCACCTAAATAAGCTTCTGAGCTTTGCGTCTTATGCCTCATTGCCTTAATTCTTCATATCTGATGACTAATAAAAGCTCTATTGAGCTCATTTGAAGAATTGAGTTAGCTTATGCATAGATAGGATAAGGACTGGGTCTTGAACCACTAGGCTGACACGGTGCTGAAAAAGAATGAAACTCTGCCCAAACTGTGGGCAATACACCAGCTGACTTCATTGTCTTCAGCTGGACCAGGATTTCACTAGGAGTCAGAGGTGGCACATTTCTCCTGCTATTTTCAAATTGAATGCCAAGAACAAGTCAAAAGGATAAAGTGGAAGAATTTTACTACACAAGACTTCATTTGAACATTCAGTAACCTATGCTTGTGATGGCAAAAAATCTATCTGCTTGATAAAAATAAACTCCACTGAACTGCAGTAGGCATCAACTGAAGAGATAATAATGCTCTTTGTTTTTCCCAAGGTATTCTGAAAGGTAAGACCAATTCTACATGGCAAGTGTTTCTGGTGACTGTTCACCCAATTACATGATGGCTGGACTAAAAGACAGACCTCACCAAGTGAGGCATATATGCAAAATTCAAGTAAAACCCAAACATTTCAATTTTGCCCAAGACTTTGCAGCAACCCATGCATTAACACATTGTTACATTTCTCTGAAGTTCTAAGAAGCAGCAATTGCCTACAAAATAGTGATAAAGGGGACACTCAATATTTTGCTTTATCTTCTTAAATACAGGTCACATTTCTAATATTATATAACCCCATTTGAAAGCCTCAGTTCCAATCTCCCTAAAACCAGGCACAATGTCAAACTAGCCACAGTTTGGCCTGGCCTTACACGGTAACATTCAGTAATAAAGCTCATAAGCAGACACAGTTTCCAGAACATACTAACATGCTTTAGTTTCATTTTGCTTTGAATTAAAATTGGAATAAAAGTTTAAATCACACATTTTGATATAAATTCATTTTACCCAATGCTGGGGTGCTGTACCCCAATAACACTGAAAAGCAACTGAATTTCATATATATAGGCTATACCTTTGATATCAAGCATGTGCAAGTTGAAATGAGTGGTATATGAATAACAAATACTTTAGAATAAAAAGCTAAACTGGAGTCAAGTTAAAAAAATATTTAGACAATAATCAAAATAAAACAAGACTGCAGCATCCATTGACTTTTTGTGCAATCCTGTGACTAGCTGTTTAATAAAACTGCATTATCTCAAGGTTCTGATTAAGCTGAGCCAACACAGAAAGCAAATTTTAAAAATTAAACATCTTTGGAAACTCCATGGTACCTTCTGTCAGAAGGTACCATGTCTAAGAAAGTGCAGTCACAAAATCCATGCTGTGGCCACCATGGCAATTGGAGAGCATCAGTATTTCATAAGAAGGATGGAAAAGGAACATAGAATCATAGAACAAATTTTACAGCAGGAAGAAAAAAAAAATCACACAGCACATAATGAGAGTGCTAACTGGAGTAGTCAGTGTAAATCCAAATAAGTGTGCAAGAAATTACTATGACTCAGACAGTGTATTTCCAGAAAAGGCTGAACGTGCCATTTCATTGCTGTTGAGTGCTGCACTCCACAAACAATAGGGTCTGATTTCCAGTCTGTTTATAATCAACTACCACTGTAGTTCCCAAAGTTACACAAATCAGATATGAGTATGAATGATGGATAGATATGGATTCATACAAGTTGACAGTGTGACTCAATCTGCATTCATAATGTTAGTTGCCCCGAACAAAGTTGAATCACAGGATCTTTTAAACATGGAGAAAAATAAATTCTAAAGAAAAAAGTAATCATTGTGTAGTTTTTAATAATGTCTTTATCTGTTTCATCACTGTCAGTTATCTCAGGACCAAGTACAGAGATAAAGGAACTAATAAAAAAACCTCATGGAAAGCTGCTGAAGAAATAAGGACAATGGATTTTCTTTCTTACTTCATGTTTAAAGGGTCCTATAATAAATGGCAGTAAAGAAAGGGCCCTTAAAATACACACAGAGAGAATCAGCATTGGAAGGATAGCTAAGTTTGCTGTATGATATTAAACACTAACCACTGTAGTTTCCCATCTAATGTAAGTCACTGACAACCACTTCATCCTGAGTGTGACTGTACATAATTATTACATTTTCAAATTTGCTTGACGTCATTTTCATCTAACAATTACTTCTTTATAGACTACTGAACAGATTGCATCTGATGCTTAAAGTGTTCATAGACAATTGACTTCACTTGTCAGGAATAGTGAATCTCATTTTCCTACTTCTGCTCTGCAACAGTGCCTGGCTTAATTTATCACACACCTCAAATTACTATTCTTACAGTAATTACTACAGTCAGCCATGTATATACATAAGTCTTTACTCCTGAACTTGCATAAGCTTATCACCTTTTTTCCTTTCAGAATAATTTACTGTGCTCACCACACTAAACCATACTATCCCTGGACAGTACCAGGACAAACACCATCATCTACTGCTCATATGCTTATTCTCTCGGACATCTCAATTATTTTTATCTAGACTGATTATTAAATAATGAAAATATTTATTTGTAAAGAACTCCATGGGGTTACAAAAGAAAATAATTGCAATGAATACTATTTGCAGAATATCATCCCCCAATCAACAGTGCTAATTGGCTATAAAATATTGCAACTGGCTACGCTCTAAATATTACTGCAGACCTTTATAACATCATGCCCACATTGTCTGTTAATAAATTCTTCATACTTACAAATCAGGATTGCAGCTCAGGTGAAGAGCATCAACATTTTTTCTAGGGAATTTTCCTGGGTTGAAGAGAATTAGCCTGGACACATTCAGGGTGTCACCTTCTTTATGGCTTCATAAGGAAGGTCCAAATGACTAGCCTTGATTAGATGCCTAATTTTACATGGTTTAAGTGGGATAAACCCATTCTAAAACCTGCATGTATAAGCAGTAACTTCCATTTGTGGCCACCAAAATAATTGCTTTGTTTCAACATGTTATTGCAGTTTCATAGTAAATTGCCTAAAATAATTATTTTCTCAGACATTGTTTTGCCCCAAATGACCCTCATTAAATTCAGTAACAGATTTACTCTTGACTTAAATGGGAGCAGAGTTGGACCTACATGGCACAAATATTTTCTTTGTCAAATACAAAATACACCAGAGAAAGAGTCTTGCTTTTCAGACAATGAAAATACATGGGTTTAAATCCTGTTTGAATATATTTAGTGTGAACTCATTTGTACCCTTGTACCCTGTTCTCGCAGAAAAGATTTTATTTTTATATTTGCATTCTGCACTCTCAAAATTATAGTTCCTACACTCAGGTATGAATTGGTTCTCCTGCCTTTCTCATATAACAGGACACAACATTTGTTTGCAGGGCTAAGTTTCAGGTACATTCAATGGCCCATTGCATGGGGGGTGCTCTCCAGAGCTGTTTTCAGTACACCTAAAGACATTTTCACATAAGCAAGAATATTTAAGCACCCTCTTTCATTATCATGTATTTGCACACTGGTTATGGCCTGCCCCAAAACTATTGCCATGTAGTACCAAATGAAGCATTAGTTCTGTCCACTGCTACACTTTGCAGAAGTCCATTCTAGTCAAAAAATTTAACAGCCAGGAAGGAAGGATTCTGCCCCTACTACTCTGCCTACAAGGTTGTTCCAGGACCTAATTTCCCTATAGCTACAAACATTCATCTAGTTTCCTATATAAGCATATTAATGAATGCATTATTTATACTCATTTGTTGTGCAAGGAAGTCCTGATGGTGTTTTGACTGTGATCCCCCTGCTGCAAGAGTATAATTAATTTAGTAAGAGATGGCATTTTGCTTCCTGTTTGCTAAGCAGATTTCAGTTAAGTACTGGGAATTCTCTGAGGGTCTGTGTGACTCCCACATTTAATGCCTACCATATTTGCAGTTCTGTGAAATGTCCAGATTTGACCAGCATAAAGCAATATGCTCTGCCAGGCCAATCCTGGGAATGACACAGCAATTGCAGTTTCTAAGCCGGCCTAAGTTTTTTCTCCATGACATCTACTTGACACAAAAAATCATATATTTTTCTAAACCATTATCTGCAGCTAATAAATTTCTGTCACATCAGACAGTCACAGAACTGTACTGAGTTAACTGGGGTTTATGCAATTTTGCTGTGCATTTGTTCAATGCCTGTATCAACCCTTTGCATCAGAGCACTGTTAGGCAACTTCATTACCAAGGAGCTCGGTTCATTCAAGAAAAAGAAAGCATGTTTCACATTAACATATGATAAGTAAGTAGGAATATTTTACAGTGAGAAATGGGGTTTTTTTCTTAAGTCATGGCTGATAATTTTCTTAGCATACTGAGCATCTTCATTGGACAACAGCATCAGCATCTCAGGTAAAAAATCATCAATGATCATGGCTGCATTTTCAGCTCTACCTGATGCCACTGTGACCAGCAGGACTTCTAAGGTAGCCTTTCACCATCATTCCTGAAGCAAGTGGAGCCTCAGCAACATTACAAAGAAAAGAATCACCTTCACTTCTAAAAAGCCCTAATATTTCTAACACAGGACACGAATCACACTTCTTAGATACTGGGAAAGCTTGTATAGGCAAAGTTTATCTTTTCCATGATATAAGATTTTCATATCCTGTTTGTAATTTTTGCAGCACATTAGAAAACCTAATGAACCTTTATTGTTATGAGATTTAGGGCCCAACTCAACTGTTTGCTGGTTTGCCTTTCAACTTTTTTATTAAAAGCTCACCTGTAAAAAAAGGCTGAAAATAAACACACATCTGTTTTCAAGTAAAAGAGTGAAGTTACACAGACACTTTTAGGACAGAGGTTTTGTTGCAAGCTACACACTATTTTATAGCAGTATCAGGACATGTCACAAATTTAAAGGGAATATTGAAATAAATGACTGATACAGACATCCTTATTAAGCATTTCATATACCCCATCTCACCATTAATCTGGGCAAAGCAATTCTCCAGGTAAGTTACCAGTGGTTTTGAAATATAAGCATCTTTGTTCATTTGCTCTGTTATTCATTGTTCCTGATCCTGGATTTATTCACAGAAATATCAAGCCTAAAAATTTTCATAGGTGGTATCCAAGAAGATCTGAAGCTTACCTGAAAATGTGTCCTATGCATGTTATAAACCTCACTCCCTTTATTCACCAGCTTTTTTAAAGCTTGCTGATGAAAAATGAAACAGAAGCAATAATGTGTAAGTTAGGTGACTAGTCACACACCATGAAAATTCAAAATAAGCAGCTCCCAAACAATCTAATCATGTAAATGTATTGGCTGAGCTGTCTGGCAAGTACCTGTAAATTACAAATATATCCCTGGAAATCAATAGCCATTTTCAAACAAAAATATTTAAACTAAATAAATATTAAAACTATCGTGAGCAGACCAACTTTTTCTAACAGTAAGAATACAAATTAACAATAAACACAAATTCTATCTAAAAATCTGACCTCACTCAACTCCTGAAT
This sequence comes from Chloroceryle aenea, assembly GCA_013399075.1. Lineage (NCBI taxonomy): Eukaryota > Metazoa > Chordata > Aves > Coraciiformes > Cerylidae > Chloroceryle > Chloroceryle aenea. The sequence continues at coordinate 55,956 of VWZY01004133.1, forward strand.
CCAGAACCATGAACTCTCACACATCTGTCTTACTCAAATGGAAGGTTTACTGCAGATTCATTTTACTCCTAGATTCATTAGGAATAAGAAAATAATAAATACCCAAGATAAATCCTCTGCAATGGAGAAATCACACAGGGGACAGAAGAAAATGCTTTCTTGTCAAAATACTATCTTAAACACCTTCCATTTTTTAATTTGGACTTTGCAATCTTAACATCTTTAGGAAGGAACCAATACACCCAATGCTTATTTTACCACTTATGCACATAGTTCACAAGCTACAAAACATTAAATACTCAAATTGTGTGGATAAGCTCAGTTGTGCTGCAGCCAAGGTACGTTGCTATATTCTGCAGAGCCATGACCACATAATGACCTTCTCCCACTTCTCCAGGAAGATTTTAGCATAGCTGTCCCTGGCAACGTTAAGAAAGGAAGAATGTCCATGGCTTACTATTTACCAACTGTTTTCCTGTGGCTAGCCAACAGCCATTTGACACAGTGTCTTACTCTAAGTAGCTGGTGGAAGTGCTCACTAAGCCACTTCCCACTGTTCATCTGCAGTTCTGCCTATCCAAGGAGGTTCCACTTGAGTGGAGGTTAGCAAATGTGACTCCCATCTACCAGAAGGAAGATGCATGGGACTATAGGCCTGTTAGTCTGACCTTGGTGCCAGGGACAGCTACAGAGCAGATCATCTTGAGTGCCAACATATGGCACTTTCGTAGAGAAACTGGCTGCTCATGGCTTGGATGAGCATACACTT
>VWZY01004133.1:57089-130675 GCA_013399075.1 Chloroceryle aenea
TCTGGAAAGCTGCCTGGCAGAAAAGGACCTGGAGACATTGGTCAATAGCCATCTGAATATAAGCCATTAGTGTGCCCAGGTGGCCAAGAAGACCAACAGCATCCTGACTTGTATCACAAAGAGTGCAACGAACAGGATTAGGGAAATGACTGTCCCCTGTACTTGGAACTCATGAGCCTGCACCTCCAATACAATGTTCAGGTTTGGGCCCCTCACTACAATAAGGACATTGAGGTGCTGGACCATGTCCAAAAGACAACAAAGCTGGTGAAGGATCCAGAGAAGTTGTCCTATAAGGAGCAGCTGAGGGAACTGGGATGTTTAGCCTAGAAAAGAGGAAACTCAGGGGAGACCGACTGCTGTCTACAACTACCTGAAAGGGGGGTGTAAAGCAGTGGGGATTGGTCTCTTCTACAAAGGAACAAGCCACAGAACGGGAGGAAATGACCTCAAGTTGCACCAGGGGAGGTTTAGAGGGGGTATTAGGAAATACCCCCTCTAATTGAAATTGAAAGGATTGTCAAGCATTGGAGCAGGCTGTCCAGGGAGGTGGTCGAGTCACCATTCCTGGAGGTATTTAAAAGATGTGTAGTTGTGCTTAGGGATATCGTTTAGTGGTGCACTCCGCAGTGCTGGGTTAATGGTTGGACTTGACCNGGACAAGCTGGATCAATGGGCCAAGACCAACTGTATGAGATCAACAAGGCCAAGTGGTGGGTTCTGTACTTGTGTCTCAACCCCATGCAACATTACAGGCTTGGGGAATAGCATCTGGAAAGCTGCCTGGCAGAAAAGGACCTGGAGACATTGGTCAATAGCCATCTGAATATAAGCCATTAGTGTGCCCAGGTGGCCAAGAAGACCAACAGCATCCTGACTTGTATCACAAAGAGTGCAACGAACAGGATTAGGGAAATGACTGTCCCCTGTACTTGGAACTCATGAGCCTGCACCTCCAATACAATGTTCAGGTTTGGGCCCCTCACTACAATAAGGACATTGAGGTGCTGGACCATGTCCAAAAGACAACAAAGCTGGTGAAGGATCCAGAGAAGTCGTCCTATAAGGAACAGCTGAGGGAACTGGGATGTTTAGCCTAGAAAAGAGGAAACTCAGGGGAGACCGACTGCTGTCTACAACTACCTGAAAGGGGGGTGTAAAGCAGTGGGGATTGGTCTCTTCTACCAAGGAACAAGCCACAGAACGGGAGGAAATGACCTCAAGTTGCACCAGGGGAGGTTTAGAGGAGGTATTAGGAAATACCCCCTCTAATTGAAATTGAAAGGATTGTCAAGCATTGGAGCAGGCTGTCCAGGGAGGTGGTCGAGTCACCATTCCTGGAGGTATTTAAAAGATGTGTAGTTGTGCTTAGGGATATCGTTTAGTGGTGCACTCCGCAGTGCTGGGTTAATGGTTGGACTTGACCTTACAGGTCTCCTCCAACATAAACAATTCTGTGATTACAAACAAGAAACCAAAATTAGTGTTCTGTCCACTTTATTGTATGGACTCATTGCTGAAATGTTATTTTCTCCTATACAAGACTTATAAATAATGAGGGGCGAGGGGGTGGATGTTTCTGTTTGGGTTTTTTTTTGACTCTTCTGCTTTCAGGAACCTCTCAGTATGAGTAACTGCCTGGTTTGCTAGAAGAATAGTTACCATTCCTGACTGGCCAGTTGTTTTGTAACAAGAAAAGAGCTCCTCAGCTTGTCAGTGCAGTAAAAAATAATGAAATCTATAAGACCAATTTACACTCAGTTTGGTTCTAGTGCAAATAATGCACTGACTCCTTTGATGTCATCTATTCTGCTGTGAGATAACATTTCTTATTGCTGCCTTCAAGTGTCATCTTTTTCTCATGTATCTTTGCTTCAGAATCCTTTTCTTCAGGTGCATTATTTCCATGCTTTACTAGCAACACCCATAAACTGCACATACACCACAATGCTCTTCAAAACCAAGCGAAAGCAGCGAACTCCAGCTAGCACATATTTTCCCCTATGGAGAGCAAGCAGACTGCAACAGCATTGCACAGGCATCTGAGTATGACAGAATAGGAGTTAAGCATCCACTGGAAATGGCAGTCTCAACAATATAAACTCCTTGCAACATCCTAAAGAAAGTAGCTGAGGAAGGTTACTTTGGTTTGTGTTTTGTTGTGGAGTTTGTTTTTTTTAAGATATTTGAGAAGCTATTTCCACTTGCCTTTCTTCTTGAATAGGGGATTTTTTTTTCTCATCTCTTTCAAGACATTACCATAAGTAATACATCCATTCCCACATGAAAGCGAAGAGAACCTCAATCTGACTGTGCCTCGTCCCAAGGGAGACAACCCAAGCAAAGCAAGCATGCCAATCACGATTCAACATCACGATGTGTTCATACTACACAACTCAAAACTAGATTTTCTTTGCTTCCCAATTTTAAAACCTCTCACAATTAAGCAGCTTCATTAAAAAAAATCAAAAATCTACAGATGTGTCACAAGGACACAGTTTTCACTAGAAGCTAAAATACCAGCAAGGGCCTTCAAGAAACATTATTCTCCAATTCTATCTTCTGAGTGCTAGAGACAGTATTTTCTGTTCCCCAAGAATTCTGTTTTACTTCAAAAGTGCATTCAGCTATCATCCTTCTGAGAAGGGAACCTTCCATCTGAGAAACAGTGTTACCAAAAAAACCTGACATGTCATTTTCTTCAATTGTATTTGTAGGCAGCTACTCTAGTAAAAGCACAAAAAATACCCACAGATCAGCATTCCTAAAAATAAACATTACGATGCTCGAGAACTTTATCTGGACATTGTTACAAAGCACGAGTAACAAAAAGAGCTATGCCCAGGAAAAAAATTAAGCACAAAAAAAACCCCACAAAAACAAAAAACCCAAACAAACGATTGTCCAAAGAACCATACCACCTTTCCCTTGCTGAGACAGAAAGCCAAAGGTGGCGGGGAGGGAAGGGTATAACAAACAACAGAACACACATTGAATTGTAGGATAAAAGCTGAGAAGAGATACAAATTACTCTGGAAGCTTGACTATAAAAATCTATTATTAGGCCTCTTCTTGAGGATGAACATTCACATCTAATGACCTCCCTTTTTCCTATTTCTAATATTTTGCATTTCACCTCAGAGCCTCTCTCAATTGTAGTCTCTGATGTCTCCTTTCCCAAAGGAAATGTTTCTTACACATCAATTCTGGTTTCTTCTCAGATTCTCAGGCATTCTTCACCATAATTGATTTTTTTGTAATTAAATCTCTAGAGACCAAATAATGCCATCCATGTGTTATGACTTATTAATTTCTTGCTTTAAGCCTCACCTCTTGAGAGAAGAATAAAAATTTTGCTTTCTTAATAAATGGATTGGATGACATATTAAAAGTAAAAAGAAGCACAGACTTATGTTTCATGCTGATGCCATGTGTTGTCCAGTAGGTAACTGTTTATAGAAACTGCCCTGGGACTCTAATACCCTGAAACTCTGAATAAGTTAAGTGTTAGACCAAAAGTTTCTTATTTTCATGCCTTCCTCTCAATCACCTGTACAACATAATGATAACATTTTCCTTCACACCCTTAATCTTGTTATTGGTGAGAGAAGAAATGACAGTCATTCCTTAAGAGGAAGTTTATAGCTTAGCAGTGTTAAAGCAATTTGTTATGTACGGTGATACTGCTTCACCTCAGCATTTGCCTGCCCTAACAGCACACAGCAGAGCTGTAGGATTGTCCAAAGAAGATGTAGCTTTCCCCAGTAGATCATGGCCTGTATCATATAGTAAAATACCCCTACCACTGCAGTGTTTGAATATGGGTATGCACTACATTTGTATAGCTCACAGTTTTCCAGTAGTACCATCACTACTGCAAACACTATTTTTCAGGCAGGATTGCAATTTCTTCTTCTGATGCAGTTACTTGCCAATACATTACATGTCGATCACACATGCTTAGCATAAGCATCACTAGGACTGCTCTAGCTCAGGTTAATAGCACTGCAGAGCCTGAGAAGGAAATCAGCTGTTTCATTTCCTTTACAGTTTCTTATTATTCAGTTACTCCTAATTTAACTCTTCTTAATCAGCTTGTGTGGTAGAGAGCACACTTTCAGAGATGCAGATTACTTGAAAGGGAAATACAGAGGCAAAAACAGGAAAGACGACCTGTTAAATTCTCTCCCATCTACAGCCACTTCTACTTGATATTAGCACAGCTTTATGTAAAACACAACTGGTTACTGTAGTCAGACAATACAGAACTTGTAAAGAATATCATGGTCTTTCTTCACTGAAATGTTGAAGAAAGGATGTGGTGTTCTTAATACACTGCAAATGAATACAGTATACAATTAGAACATATCTTTTTTTTATACCCACAAAATATTTTTGCAAACAAACTACACCAACAAGTTTAGGATTTTTCCTTTATGTCATCTGTGCTTTAACTTCAGGATGCGTGACTTCAAGATCACTGCCAAATACATCTGGCTTCTACAGAACTTTCAATCAAATTTCCATTATAAAGCAGCCTTTGTGCGATGTTCTAGGGCACTGAACAAATTCACTTTAAAAATAAATACAACTGAATATTAATAAGTCAAGCCAAACAATAATTTTGTTTTATATTTAGAAATGCACAGTTCAACAGTATTCATACAAATAGGGATTAGATTTCACAGCCAAAGATCACACTAAGCAAAAGTACATGGGCCCCAAGCTAAGACTAAATAATAGCAAAACAAAAGAGGTAACCTGGTGAAAAAAAAAAAAAATTGGTTACAGCTCGGGTAGAACAGAGACAAGCTCTGAGCACATGATGAGTCTGTGTCAATCTGGCTGTTGGCCAGCACAGTTGAAAACCTTAATCCAAGGCTTTCAGAGAGACATGCCTAATTTAGAAGCTAAATTTATTAATCTAGGCTACAGGCTCATACTGACTGTTTTCCTGTTTATCACTAAACACCATGCTAGAAGGTCATTAACATAATTCAAGGAAAACTCAAAGTAGAAAAACATTTACCGATCTCTGGTCTCTGCTGGTCTAGAACTGTAACTGTAGGTGTAAGGACTCACATCTGCTCCACACAAATGCAAATATCTGCTCACTTCTATGACCCCAACTAATTCATATGCATAGGGATCTTAACCCTCTTTGCTGTAGCTACAGTCCAACAATATATTTAAACAGTTGCTTAACACTATGTAAGTAACCCTGCCAACTTCAAAGGTGCTATTCATAGGCTTTAAGTAGGTCTTAAAGGATATATAGTCTTACACCATTTCAAATATGACTATTACAATAATTAAGAGATAATAAGAATAATATAAGTCAACTGTTTGAGATCACCTAATGAATTTAATTATACATAGCACTTATAATACACCCTACCTACAGTGTCCTGAGATGGCTCACAATTTGAAATGACTGACAGAGGGTTGGGGGTTTATTTCCCATTTCTCTAGTCAGATTTTCTCCTTTATTATTTTTATTATGTCAGCTACGCAATGCTATCATCGGATACCTCATCATTAAAGAGCAAGGGTCTCAGCACTGTTAATAGGAACATTACAGACCTACACTACTATTCAAAAGCAATATGGTAAAAAAATGGAGTATTAAGCTTCAAAAGATTAGCATCAAAAAAGACAAACTTTTCCTGTACTTTTTGTTACCTTGCAAATGCAAGTCTGCTTCCCGAGTAGTGCTGTGGTCATTAATAACCCTAATGTTGCTGAACAGAATTTTAGGGAAATTTTGCTTCTCAGCTTGCTGCAGAGCATAACTTCATGCTCATTGAGTCTTACAGCATAATAAACTTGGTGTTCATAAAAGTGCCTCAAGGAACCTCAGAGACAAACAGAGCATGCATCATGCATGCTGGCATCCTGGTTTTCATCTTAATTTTTTTCCTCCTGTTTTCCCCCCCCATGACTGAGAATATATACTAACTACACAGGATTACTGAAGTCAGGGAAGAGTGTGCAAAAAATGCATTCCTCTGGTGAGAACAAAGTCAGAGATGGCTGCGGAGTCTCTGGGGACCATAAAATCAACACAGCAGGGAACACTGTAAAATCTAATAAAATACCCTGGCTGTGCTCCCCTCAGCCATTTCCCGTTAGTTAAATGTTACTGGATGTATTTAAAAACAATGAGCAATGCAGGCAACAGGTGTTTCTGTGTGCACAGGCACAATTCTGAGCAATTACGATGCCATATACTTCAGTTTCTGCATTTTTAACTACACTCTGGAACCTCTGCTAGAACACAGGGGAGAAAAAACAAAACAGTCCTACCCAACCAGCATACAGGCTATGGGTTAGCTCTCTATAAAGCAGTCTCCTGTTCTCTCTTTCAGGAAAAGAGGAGGGAAACCAGTAAAGCTTTACAGATGCTCCCACCCAGCACCTAAAATGTCAACCTGCCAAACTATCCCGCCTATTACTCAGACTCTTGTGTAGCAAAGCCTAATGTGTTCCACTACCGAAGCAGATCTTCCTGGCATTGCAGACTGGGGTGGGACCTACCCCACAGCCCTCGAAGACCACTCTTGTCTACAATTTTTTCCATTCTTTGTGTACTCTTCATTTATGTCTCCACCTCCTTCTATTTTTATACTTGAAAAGTCTCTTCTGTAAGGCTTTTCCCTAATAGCTATAAGTAAATGCAAAATACATACATTTTGCTACTTATTTTTATGCATAACATGTTAGTAACATCCAGTCCTTGGGTTAACATCCGTAATAACTCAAGCCACTTTTACCATCTCTACCAACACCCTGTGGCCTGGTTTATGTACTTGGTTGTTGGGAGAATTCCAGCATCAATAGAAATGACTAAAAGCACAAAACTCTACAGGCCAATCACCATCTCTCAGAAGAGCCAAGAGGAGAAAAAGCAGCTTCTGACTGGTGAAGAGCATGCTGGACAGTAGGGTGCCAGTCGGGTTAAGAAGGATTGCACATGAACTGCAAGAGAAGCTGGAGGTTGCCACAAGCAACCCCACCATGGGTCTGTGCTTTCCTGGGAGGACAAATTTACACTTCTGACAGCTGACCTCGGGGAAATTTGCCACTGCAAAGGGAGAAAAGCTGCCAAGAAACAAGAAGAATTTACACCAGGAATAATTCGGGATAAGCACTGTAAAGAGGAAAAAAATCCCAAGGATATTGCATAATGTATAACAATCCTGTAGAAATCAAAACAGAGACGACAACATCTGCACCATGCGATGCTGGTGTTGGAGTCCATGGAGAGGGATTTGCAGTCCCAAATTTGCTAAGCAGTGATTTTAATCCAGTTGCACACACACACATCATTAATGAAGTCCTAGGTTTTTGTGTACTGAACATGCAGTGGAGTTAAAAACCTTTATTTCCAGCTAGTACTTGAAGAATTAAGACTGTCATTCAGTAAATACTCATTTAAAGTTACAAAACTATTGCTGGCAAGAGCAATTTATCAGAACATTTGCCAAGCTATTTGGCTGATTGTTTTTTGCATGGGTCTTCTGCAGCCAGCAGCATTCAGATCAGTCAAAATTAAAAGACTCTCATTCACAAAACATTGTACTATTGAAACAAAGGAGTATTTTGTTTTATTTTTCACACTGTATTTCTGTGTTATTTCTGTGACATCTAGCCCAGTTAGAATTACAGGCTTAGATCACAAACTTCTGGATGTCTATGAATATAGGGGAGAAGAACAAAGATTTCCAGAACATACCTAATACTTACCCTTTTTATTTAACTCTGAAAATTGTGGGCTGCCTGCTAATCTCAGCTGAACTAATGACAGAAGTAGAGCATGCGTCTACCCAGAATCATAATCTGTCTTTCCATCATTCTTTTAGAAAAGAGATTCTGCATCCAAGCCTCTGGAAATTAAGTATGACCTTCACATTCTCAAGACACTTTAGTCAGCTAAAGGACAGTTTCTGTCAGCCTCAATTTGTGTCAACTCCTGGCTCAGCAAAACTTTGTTTTTATTATCAATCCAGAGATCCTTAGGATTTTCTAAGACCTTCAGAAAAATCTTTACTTGGTCCAAAGTACCACTTAAAACATCCTTAGCGTACAAACAGGGAGATTTCATTAGCAGGACATATGCCTTTTCAAATATGAAGGAAAATTATAATGCTAGGACACAAAAACCTATTAAGCCATCAGCTACACTTCATAACATTTTCTGTTACCACTTTCTTTTATATTCTCAGCCACCTCAAATGTTCATGGAATTTTGGGTGGATTTCACTTGAACATAGACACATGGTTCACTGAAGCTTGGTTCTATCCACCGAGATGAAAGTAATTTCTTGAATTAATACTAGCTCAAAACCCCAAAGGTTTAAGATTAAAAAACCCAAAAGTAACACTCTCTCCCCATTATGTCAAATTTTCAAAGAATATGGAACACCAAGTGGTACTATTTTAAGTCCACTTTCTCAGGGGCAACAGACTTTTCATATTGGAATTCATTATAAATTTATGTGCTCTGGCATATGAAGACTCCCACAGTTTTGCTCTGTCTTTGAAAGGTTAAATGCTGTACCCTGCCTCTGTAGTCTGATCCTCTGACATACAGCACTTCTTACCATGTAAACCCAAATTCTTCAACCTCTCTCAAGACACAGTTCTGGCAAAAAGCTAGTTTGCTTGTCTGAACTGTGGGCAGTGTGGACCAAATTTTCATGACACTACAGCTTCACTAACCTCCTTGAGAGTGAAGCACTATACCTTTTATTCTAAGGGAACAGAAGGAATTTTAATTACCCAGTTACTATTTGAAGGCACTGAACTGAGAGAATATTAGCCTGTTTTTACCATGTGCTTCCCAGATATTCTGTCCTTCGGCATGCATTTGTCTCAACTCTACCTAAGTCGGAGATCTGTTTATCCACACACTTCGTGCTATTCTGTCTTTGAGGTGTGACTTCTCGCAGTGACCCTAATCAGAAACCTCTTGTACATCAAGGCATTAGGTGTTCACCTCACAGTTAACCTGGGTTGGCACATTTGTGCTGTGCTATGCCACACGTACAGCTTAGCCACCAGGCCTGTGCTGTGGGATAAACTCAGAGCCAGCTAATTGCAGCAGAGGAGCCTGTAGGCAGCTCCCACTCGGCACTAGAGATTACACCACCTGCCTGGCCTTACTTATCCAAAACTGCAGTAACATGTTCATCTGAACATCGGTTTAACAGGAGAAATAACAAATAGAATGGTTTTACAGTCATTTTGAAACTTAATATATCAACCAACTCAGGCAACATAGGAGAACTTAGAAATTTCTACTTTTGGCATCTTTGTGAAGTACCTTGTCAGCTAATCGCAATGGAGGAGTTTTCTCTCTAAGTATGAAAGCACAGCATATTTCATGTGCAGCTCACTGGTTAGATGAGCTATGGAGCCTTAAAAGCACTTTCTCCAATCCACTTCTGTTTAGAAAGTCTTTAGATTTTGTAGTCTAGCTAAAAGGGAAAAAAAAAAGCCCAGCTATTTCCAAGTCTGCAGAAGCCCCTTTCACTCGCACTTGGCACAGAACACAGAGCCACTTTCTGTGCTACATTTATTCAGTAATGACTGGCTAACAGAGGAGCACTGCCTTTCCAATAAGCTTTCTGCCAAAGAACGCAATTTTAAATGGTGAATTTGATATGAGAGCTGTTTGGAGGAAATATTAGTCATACAGCACCACTACAGACGTATTCTGTGTGTATTTCCACAAAAATTATAAAGCCCTCTTGAAGCTTGGAATTTGATTCCAGTGTAATATTAAACTGTTTAAGATGGCACTGCATAATTCAAAAGTAAAAGTGAATGTGCTGTAGAAAGGAAATTGCATAATAGGGGCTTAATGTATGAGAAGTCAGCATTATCTGGATCTTTCTAATCATAATTTCAGTTGTTAAAGCACCAGGGACTCCAGCAGTATAGACACTATATTCTGATTCAATTACATTATGCATTAAAAAGTGGTGGTTTACAGCATCCATTAGACTTGTTATTACCCTTGTGCCATACTCAATTGACCAAAGGAAAAAAAGCTTTCTCCTAAGGGACGTAAAAACAAAAAAGCATATTCAATGAAATGCATTAATAAGTTCTCCCCGAGAAGTTTCAGTTCATTTCTTCCAGAGATAAGTATTCCTACAAAATGCATCAAAGTAAACATCATGCCTCATTACTCCCTTATATTTGTTCAGACCCCACATATATAGGTGTAACGTTGATTAATTGAAATAAATTACAACATTCTGTGACTCAGAGTAAGTGACTCCAAAAGCTTAGGAGGGCTAACAACGACAACAACTAAAACTTGAATAGAACAAATCTAGCAGGAAGATAATAAAAGCCTCATCCATAATATCCAGCATCTCATTTTTCTGTTTGTCTTGAGCCCCAAAGCAATAAAAATAAAATACTACCGTTCTTAGCATTGCAGCTGATGGCAATAGCCATGAGAAGATGTTTAACTTTGGTCAAACTGATGACACACTATTTGCTGTTATTACCAAATGTAAGCTGCCAGTTTTGCAGTTCACCAATTTAGCTGTCAATTTAATTCTGATCTACAATACAGCACTTTGCCATTTCAAACAGACAAAAAACAAAACAAAACAAACACCACAAAAAAGCCCACAACTATTCCCAGACTCTATATAGGACTTTTCAGCATCACCAATCTTTAACTACCAGCAATTGCTGCGTTAAAGCAACTCTACTTGGTATTCACAATTCCTGATCTCCAAATTAGATTTTAAACACTCTTAGAGTAATTCAGCCACAAGGTTAATTTTATTTTTTTAAGCAGGATAGGTCATAATTGTTCATATAACCATATTTATTGCAAAATTACCATCTTTCATCAAATAATTGCATTCTCTGATTTTCAGACTTAATCAACAGGAATGAGCAAGAAACTTTTCCCCAGTCTTCTAAGAATTTGACATGTAAAATACTTTTCATTCAAAAATTAAACAAAATGTTATTTTCTGCATGTTATAACAAGGCAAAGCAGGTGTTCTAAGGATCAACTGAAATATTTAATTTGGTCATTTCAAAAACCTGGACAGCTTGTTAATGCAGGGGTGGAAAATCAAATTATGTTAAAGAATAGTGGATTATTTTAAAATTGAACAGAGAAATTTAAAAATGAAGATAACAATTCTCACCAAAATAGGATCTTTTTGTGCAGTTTTCTTTTAGTTAAGGAGGTATATTCAGGAAAAAAAATCACTATTCTATAAGCATGCAATAAATTTATTCATAATTCATGCTAATGACAAAATGCCTTTTTACTCTTTTGTGGCAGCTATAGATGCTTCATTTCCTTTACATTTCTATGCTTTAAAATAAAAAGTTCCTACCAAAGTCATTCTTGATCATGAAATACGAATAATATCACTCAGGAGATAAACACTGTCCAGAAGCAACTGCTTGTCACTCAAATACAGCCAGCTCTTCCTATGTCTCTCTCAGCATCTCCCCCCCATTCTCTGTTCTGCCTGCACACACGGCTCGTTTCACAGCACTGCAAGCTGCTAGGTTCTGGCCATCTGCTTCCCTGGGGTACTGCATCTCTTCCAGAGGTGTTCTACAGTACATGAGACTTCTTTTCCAGTTTGCTCAGAAAAGGAAACGCCTGGCTGATGAATTCTGCCTGCTTCACAATACTGAACACTATCTGCAAACTGTAGCTATGCTGAATCAACACACTTGTCCCTCATTCTAAGACATGACCATGACACTTTTTAAGTCTGCAACAAAATTCTTGTTGAGCAAGACTGCACTAAGTATAGGCCCCCTGCAACACCAGGCTCCATGCAGGTGGAGTCCTCTGCCCATGCCCAGATCCCTGCCACAAACATAGCTCTACCCAAGTGTTTGAAATAAATCTTATTATACTCAAATAAAGACCACACACAAAAAAAACCCCACACCCCACAGCAAAACCCACCAGCGACTAATTTCTCAGTACTGATACATAAACTGAATCCCATACATGTGTATCTTGCATATGTACCATTGCATATGTATCTTGTACCATTACACATCAAGAGGGAGTAAAGCAAACATGTCCACTTACCAACAGTGATGCTGTGCTGATTTGCATTAAGCATCTGATTTCTTACCCATGTCAGTCCTGTATGAAATCTGATAAGGCACTCCTTTTTATCTAATGATAGAAATTGTTATAACAAAATAAAACAAAACAAGCAAACAAAAAACCTTGGACTTTGAGGAATTTTGTTTTCTGGTTTTGGAGGGATAACTTGATTTTTTTTTTGTTTGATGGAAGGTAGAGCTTTAAAAAAAAAAGTATTTTTTCCAGAGCATCCTTAATAAAGTTTTTCTTACTAGCACTAGTTACCAAAAGTTTGAGTATTTTATCAAATCACTGTAAGAAGTTTCTCACCAAACTTGTTTTTCTCAAGGCAATTCGCATGACATCCAACAACAGATGCCAACTTCCTATTCTTTTGTGCCATTGGTTTACTGCTAGAAGAGGTCCAGAATCAAATTTGAGCCAAAATAAGACTTGAAATGGGAAAGCTGAAAATTACAAAGCAGCATCTATTTATTTTATTATCCCTTCAGATAATAAAAATATAAAAATAATATTACCCTTTACATGCCTGAAGACAGCACAGAGCCATTGGCTCAGGAGAGCAGCAATGCAGCATTAGGGACAAAACATAAGGAATTCAGTATGAGATATGAACTCACTAGAAGTGACCTTGTGTCAGCTGAGCAAGACCAGCACCAGGACAGGCAGCTCGTGGGTTTTTTTCTCAATACATGACTTACCAGCTTTTAAACACTGTGGCCAGTGTCATGCAAGATGGAGCAGATAATCGCAGTGTTTTCTGTTGGCCTTGAAATCTGTTCTGTGCACACTGGTGCAGTATCCTACAGCAGGAAATCAAATGGAACACACTCTCACCAGTTACTGCTCATGATGCTAATGGCACGTGCCAAAGCTGCAGCTGGTATTCCTGCTTTGCTGAACTGAAACACGTGAGCGTGCAACAGTTGACCTGACACTACTACAAGTGCTCGTGCTCAGGTCACCTCAGACATTAAAAGGAATACTCATAAGTAGAGCATATACATGGAAACCAAAGTCAATAGCAAAAGCAAAGTTCTCCTCTGATAAAAACACAAATAAAAGGACTGGAAGTTCACATTAACTGCCACACCAGAGACATCTTTGGGTATAGACTTGTCCCATGCAAAGTGACTGACATAGGATAGGAACATTAGAACAGAGAGTACATAAACTTGCAATTGTATTTTTTTTCCTCATTGGCATGCTCTAAACGAAATTCAGTTTTCATATTATCACATAATGGGAACAGTGGCTACAGCCTTCTATTTATTAGACAGAGCTACAGTTCAAACATTACAGCTTACAAGAAAGGGAACTGGTTCTCTGGTAACTGGTCCCCTTTGTAATGTCCAGCTGTGTGAGTGGATGAATAATGCTTCCTGATCTGACGGATAACATTTCTTAGTTCTTGTTCCTTGTCCCAAAGACAAGTCTTTGCAATCTAAGGGCCAAATTCCACATTACCTTCTCAGGAAGCATGTGGTATTAATGAATACATGACTGATCAGACATAAAAAAAAACACAACACCACAACACAACCTGAACAATAACAAACCAACAACAACACCACCACAGACACAACCAACCAAACCACCAACAGAAAATCCAGAACTGTAAGACAAGAGGAAACATAGGCAGAAGAGAAAAATGGATTATTTTTATTAACATGCTATGGAACTTGTGCTTTCTCTTCCACTCTGCTTGTAGAATTGTGTTTATGCTAATCTTTTTGGTAAGTTGCATCAATATTGTCTTTCAAAACTGGTTCCTCCAGACATTTAAAATTCCAAACCTGCCTTGCTCTCTGAGTTCCAGCAGTATATTGATTTAAAATCCATATCTCAAAACCCAATGATAAGGAATTCATATTCTAATATGAATTATACCAGCTCACTGTTCCATAGTACAGAAATTGTGCTGAGCTTTCCACACTCAGATTTAACTATTCTAATGTAGAAAGCATTTATCTGTCTGTCTGTGAAACACTGGCTTTTAGCAGAGACCCAAATGCCTACAAAGCTTTGTGGCCCAGTTAAAGGTACACGCTTATGACCTTTGAAATCCATCTTCCCAATTTATTCACATGCTCATTCAATCATTCTATGAAGCTTGTGGTAGGTCTCAGATCACCTTTGACAGGAATTCAACTGAGTCCAGATGCAAAAAAGCTAGACAAGACCAGGAATCTCATGGCAAAACATTTGTCTAGCCTATGCTGTTTAATAGCAAGTAAAGGATATCTAGTTTTTTAATAATATATTAATGTTGGTGAAAATTCTAAGGAAAAGCATTTTCTCTGATGAGAGATACATTCTGCCACTGCAAAGAGCTGCAGGAGAAAGTCCTTCCTCAGCCTGAGTCAATCTGTGGATTTTACCCTGCATTCCCCCCAGATCCCAAGGGAATTTTCTTTTCACCAGATTGTCATTATTGCAGGACAGTTCTGTCCCATGAAAGTCTTAAATTCTTGGTTCATGCAAAAGCACGGTGGTATCATGCTGATGTTAGTTATTTCCACAAGGCTTGTTTCTGACCAGTCACAATAAAAATATTACAGAATCTCAGGTTTACTGGCAACTAAGTCAAAAAGCATAGGTAAATTTATTGCTAAAATCAAATGGGTTGGTTTAGCTTAAGTTGATGTAAAAATCATCCACATCGCCTTCAGTAATACTCCACAGACCCTCACCCTCACATATGAATTTCTTCTTTTATATCTTACTTTCTCATCACACAATCATACTAATATATTAAAATAATCAGTCATATTGCCCAGCCACTCTCCTTAAATTTATATAATCACTTGTTGTTAAGAGTTTCTATAACATAATGATATTCTCAAAGAAGATATTGGTAGCAAGGAGTTACCCACAGCAATGTGTCTCTGTATGGACATGTATATTCCAGCAATCACTTATTTTCAGAGTGAACTCTTAGTGACCCGAGAACTGAAACATAGGTCTCAGAAAACATTGGTTAACCACAGCCTGAGTGACATCTAAGAAAAACAGATGTTGTAAGAGGCCCCAAAAAATACAGGCAGAAAATTACAACAGTGGCCTTGAAATAGCAAGTACAGGATGATAACAGAGACGACAGAACTACCAAAACAAATCACAGATGATTGATTTACAGTCACCATATGCATGCATATTTGGGAGCTGGGTAAAATCTGGTTTAGGAGTAGAAAAGAACATGTATTCAGCATATGAACAACATAGTATAAATAACAGATTTTGGATATAATGTCCCATTATGAATCAATGGAGGAAAAGCAAGTGAGCAGACTGTGTTAGCAACCATCCAAAACTGACCCAAAGAAGATGCAAAACCATGGAGTAGGAAACCATCATCACATTTCCCTCAGTGAATGGCTCAGGATGCTGACAACTCATTGCAAAACCACCTCCTCTTCTTTCAAGGCAAATTAGTTCATGAAATTTAGGAGCCAAAGCAGCATGGGAATAAAGGACAATATCAAAAAATGGGGAGAGATGACATGTAGTTGGCACATATCTATTTGCATTATCATTGCAAGTTAGCTGTAATAACTAGATAATGTAAATATTAAGCATTAGTGTTGTGACTGGACTAATAACAATTCTTTGATTAGACAGCTAACACCATACTTTGGTTAACAGTAAATTCTTGGCTTCAGGTACATTTCTTCGGTCTGCACAAAACAGAGAGGGTGTGTAGTCCGGTGCCCTGCCTTTAAAGCCTGGCTGATAAAACAGAAAGTAACTTTATTATCACATTACCATGTTCATATTCTTACTAGAACTTTACTTTGTTAGGATTGATTTTGCTCAGTAACGAAGTACAAACAAGTGAAACATTCCACTTTGGCAAAAGTTGCATGTCTGTTTTTATTTCTACATTTCTGGATGACAAAGTAGCTTCTCCTCACCCCACTCATTATTATACACACACGAGCACAACACGAAATGCAACTCATTTATATCAAACTTCTCAACTACATTTTCCCTGATCATTGTCCGTCAAGCTAAAGCATCTCTTTATGATCAACATGGAGTTGAACACATTTTCAGGTCTAAAAGGTTTAACGGACAGGAAAGCTATTCTTGCATCTCATGCTACAAACATAATTGAGAAATGCCGTGTGCCTCCAATGAGGACTCCAATTAAATTGCTCTGCTACCTCAGAGAAGAAGCAAATACAGAATTAACATTTCCGCTAAGTTACTCTTCATTTCTGAGGCTAGACAACACTTTGTCACTTTTGATTTGTTCTGGAGCACCTCAGCTGAGCTGCTGCAACAGAGCTTCAAAGAATACAAAGAATAATTTAAAGACAACGCCTCTACTACTTTCACCTCTCACCACTATAAGCTAACCTAAGAATGATAACGCATATCCAGTTTAAAAGAGCACTGTATTTTGAACAGAACTGAGCCCAAGCTGTCCCACACCAAAACTAAACTGTAAAGAAGGACCGAGCCGAGGGAAGAAGAATAATGTGGGGGCGGACACTGTCCACAAAGAAATTCCACCTCCATTTCACACTTTGTGTCTTTTTTTTAATTCACAATATGTAAAGGGGGAAATAGGTCATATAGACCAGTCATAAGCATCCTGTGTCACTTCCTATGCTACTTGTGCTGCACAATAGAGTGAATGCATGCACCAGTAGTTCAAGAATACAAACTCTTTGGTGGCTTATCACTTAATTGGCAATTATAATCCTCTAATTAACTACAGAAAAAAAGCCTCTGGCAAAAAGCAGCTGGGCCATTCAAACATGAGATACAAAATTACTCCTAAAACCAGTCAACAGACAACTTATCTGCAAATACATAAACAAACCCCACCAGAGAGTACCATCAATTTCTGTGCCAACTCAAGCCTCTAGGCATCAAGGGGCCACATCAGTTCCAAAGTGCAGGAGATGGTTGCAGAGCAGCTATCAGCCTGATACTAGACTGCACTGATTGTCAGCCACTCCTCAAGAAAAGGGAGAACGATGAAAATTCCTGACTCACCTTGTTGCTGTAAACACCCTGATATAATATCCTACCTGACAATCATTTCCAGAAGTAGTGGCACAATGAATGAGCTCATGAAAGCGTCACTTACAATAGTATGTCAGCAAGCCAAAAAAGCCAAGCCTGACTGGCATCCATCCTGCTGCACTTGACTAAACTGCACATCAGCCTGCAGTGCTAATGATAGGAACACATGAGCCTGCAGCCAACCTATTCTTTGTATGAGAGTAGCAGATGGGCCCAAACACTGAGTGACAGAATAAAATCTAATGAGATTCACCTCATCTTCCTTTTCTGATATTCAGCACCTTCATCCTATCGCCTCACCTTGTAAACCCACCACTAAATTACTTTTCTAGCTAGATGAGATAGCACAATGGATCTTGCCCTGTGCTACAGATTTCTTCACACCACGTAACTGAGCCCAATCAGCCTCCTATCAGGCCATTCAAAAAGCATTTAACAGGAGATTGCTTAAGGAACGGAATTCGTAGGTGTTCGTCTGGCAGTATTTGTAACTGTAGGGACCGAACGCTAATTCAGCAGCGCCTCAGCCAGACTCCAGCTACTGCAGCCAGCTCCAGAAAGACACAACATTCACTGTCTGATTCACATCTTCTTAAAAGATAAATCAAAGTGAACTACACAGCTGCTTCTCTAAAGGTCAGTTTGTGTTATTCGTCACCTCAAGTGTTTCTGTTCTTAGATTTGAAACCAAGAAGAATATATAAACAAAGAACTCCAAGGAAATATATACGATTGTGGAACAGCAGTAAAGATAGATTGATACAAAGATTTTGCTTAGGAGTTTAAAAAAAACCCGCCACATTTCTACTTCACATTCATAACATTAAATAAGAAAGGTCCAAGTTCCAACTCAACAAAAACATAGTATGGGTCTTATAAAATTTATTAATTTTCTGGTTTCTCAATTAAAAAGAAAATTTCTTATTTTGGTCACCTTCATTATTGTATGAATGAACCTTTGCTTCAAACACTTCCAAGGAAAGGAAGAGAAATGAGGAGAGGATACATGGTGGTACCAGAGCTCTGCCTTCTCCCTTCTATGACCTGACATTTCTTGATGCGTAATTTCTCACTGGACTAGAATCCAAGCATCTCCCAACTATTATCCCTGCTAAAGGGTCCAGGATAATTTCTGCCCTCTTGCTCTATTGCACAAATACTGGAAAAAGCAGAATCATCTCCAAACACATTCTGGTGTTTAGGGGTCTTATACTTAGGAGAAACAGTCTAAAATGCCTCAAAAATTAAAGTATCCATGTGTCCCTCATCTGGACATGGCAGCTGCTCACAGGAGTAGAGTAAAACAGGCTGCAGCACTTCCTGCAGCCCTTTGGCTTCCTCCTTGAGCAGTGTGTCTAAAATTACTCATGTAATTTATCTCCACTTGCAGTCTCAAGATTAAATTAATCAAAATGTGTCGCTTCTGTTATCGCAGGCACAAAAAATATTTTGTCCAATATTATTTAAACCTCCCATGTCTTTCAAATACTAACTCATAAAGCTGCTAAGACTTCTTTTCAAATACACTGTAACATGCGAAAAATGTAAGGGTTTGATGACTAGGAGTTTACTGATCTATACTGCTGGAATTCGGTGTTAATTTTTCTTCATCTTCTTTTCAAATGCCTTTACTCTGAAATACAGTGCAGGATTCTGCCTGCTATGGTTTGTATTGGTAGCACCTGCATGCAAGGAGCTAAGAGAGAGACATGACAGGGGTTACCAGAGACCTTGATGATAGAAACAAACTGCCCCGTGTACAAAGCTTCAAAGAAGGTAAGTGAACACTAACTGGCTCCATCCAGACCAAAATGAAGCACCTTACCTAAGACCAAGCCTTAGCTATATTAATTTAAATTGACCTTTTCAATAGTGTTAGGCATCTATTTATAAACTACCTGTATAAAAGCACTTTCTTAAACTTAAAGAAAATAAGTGTTTTCAGTTTTTCTGAAAATGCAAGTTTTGGATCCATCTAAAATATTTTTAAAACCTTTGAATTACATTTTTTTTTAATATGATGATTGTTTTGATTTGGAATACAAAACTTGTCAAAAACGGTATCTACTTCCTACTCAGCTCTACAATTTTCCCTGTATTTAGTTCTTCTCAACGCATTCATAACCTTGCTGTCTCCTCAGATGTCACCCCACTGATCAGCTGGGTTAAAGGAAGTGACTCTTCCACTTTTGAGAAAGCCCCAGGTAGCACCTGTATAATCTCACCGTCCCCCAAAAGGAAAAAGAGTTGTGTAGGATTACCAATAAAATCCAGGGAAAAAATCCATCTTACTGCAGTGGGAACAACTCATGTGTACAATGGGGGGAAAAAAAAACCATCAGATATTTGTTGTAGAGGACAGCATATTAAACAAGAAAATGTTGGGATTTGTAGTTTAGGTCGCTTTTAATTCACAGCAACATGGTGACAAAGCCTGTTGTCTTCCCTAAAGCATCCACAGATCTGAATGCCTTAAAAAATTTCCAAACACGTTACCTAAATGTCTGAAGTTCACATAAATTGCTGTCCCTCTGTGTAATACAGTCCAAAATCTGTTCTGTGTTGGATTAGCACATGCACAGTAATGCATTCGTTTCATCAGTGCCCTGCCAGAATCACACAGGTATAACAGAGAGCAGCCTGGCTCTGTAAATAAGTTTCTTCACTGTCCTTTTTACAGTATTCCATATTATGAAGAGAATATTCGGTGCTGCTTCACCCTGATGACCTCAGTGCCATAAATCATCTCTTATAATTCCGTTTTCTCTTTACATTCAGACCAGCTGCTGCATTCAAAGACTGAAACTGATTTGTTTGTTTTGACAGGTGAAAATGAGAGTGCACCTTTCAATCCATCACTCAGGAGGATGCATTACTGACGGCAGGAGAGGTCGTTGAGGCAGCTGCCTCTCTGGCAACAGAAAAAGCAGCATCTGGAGTTAACTGAGCTAAGGCACTGCCATTTTCTCATCCCATAATACAGAACCAGATCACAGTGCCAACACACTCATTCTGTGTCCTTTTGAACACACTGCAAAGCAATGACATGTGCCTCAAAACTGGATAATTCAGTAGGTCTGTCTGAGAATTAGGCACTCACCATTTAAGTCCCACTAGCTAAACAAGGGCTAGACCAGGAGAAGCTTCAAGGAGAGAAATAACATGCGAGTCTCATCCAACTGATGCCCTCCATTTGCCATCTCTGGGAATTATCCTCAGCAAGACTGATTGCTATCAAGCATGACAAATACAAAGCACAAGTGGAAGAAGAGAGGCTTACACTGAGGAAAACTCAGCTTGCTTTCCCCCTTGTGATTTAAAAAACAAACAAACAAACCCACACCCCCAAACTATAAATAAACAAACACAAACACAAACAACACCACCACAGAAATGCTTGAAAATTGGCCGAGCACTAGGGGATGCACCATAGCACCATAAATACCTGCCCTGTTCTCATGCTCCATCTCAAGAAGCGGGTGTGACCAGTGTCAGAGACACAATGACAGATTTGAGGTCACCTTGGTCTGCCCCTGTCCAGCCACATTCATGCCCCTGTCTCTCAGAAGAGCAATTGAGAGCAGCTTATACTCCCTCATCTTCAAATTCACGTATTAACATTTTTTACTATTTGGTCAGGGGAAGATCAGGAGAAAAGTTAAGTAAGAGAGGGGATATTATCTAGCTGTCTGCAGTAGGGAGGAGACCAGGATTTTGGTTCCTGTTTTAGTGACTGCTTAAAACTACTGCAAGAGAGACAGTCTTCCCTGAGCACTAACTGAGGATTTACTTGTGATGTGACACCTTTGATAATCATATCAGGATATTCAGATGGAACAAGGGAAGGAGGACCGTCCAGAAGTAACCATTTCCTTGCACTTTATTTCTACTTAATCTATTCAAATGCAAGGATTCTGCTGGTTAGCTGAAAGTCCCCACTGGTCCCAGTATAAAATTAGACTTTTAAGAGGAGCTGAAAAGGGCAGACTTAATTTTTCTCCAAGGAACTGGTGAGCAGTCACAGCAGGAAAGGTGTGCATACCTACAGAAAGGCTGGAAGAACAACTGGTACTATTAGTACATTAAATTCTCCAATACATGCCCAACTGTGGTTACAGGCTTAGGAGCAACTGCTTGATTTCCATCTGGAAACAGCAAGATTGCCCTTCTCTAACTTTCATAACCATCTCCTTAGGGTGCCAATAAATGCACTGTCTATATTGTTAATACTCTACACAAAAATTATATCTTTCTCAGTAACAAATCAATTGGATTAAAACAAATGCACTGCTAAGTAGTAAATTAGGCCGTTTGGTGAGGTATTGCTTGTATTTTATATTTATTCCATTTCATAAAAATAGCTAAGCAACAGACACAAAGCATATTATCTTAAACTGAACTGAAATAAGACTTCTGAGTGCTTCTGTTTAAGTATCAAAGAACAAAAAGAAAATAGAACTGGTTCAATCTGGAAGGCTTTGTTCAAGTAAAGCCAGACATTTTGTTTCATTTTAAAAGTAATTTACCCTTTGCACCTTCTGTCATTTTTGCACTCATAAATGAAAAAATGAGTAAAGTTTGAATATTGAATATGCCAAAATGAAACAGCTTATTTTCATTCCTCCTCTTTTTTCCCCAGCCAGAAGGCTTTCTTTTTACTTCTATTCGTTTACAAAAATCACCTGAAATCACCTTTCTTTAGGTGAAGGACTATACTTGGAACTATTACCAAAAAAAAAAAATCTCATCTAACATGTTTGCTGCTTCTTTTCATCACAAGATGCAGAACTTTTCCACCAAGAACACCAGACCAGAATCTACCAAAAAAAAAAAATCACGTTGAGAAGACTGAAATATGTATTCTTGAAGTGATGTATTTGCTAACACCACACACAAATCCCCCCAAAATCAAAATGAAACAAAAAAAACCCACATCAAACACACCCCCACCCCCCCCTCAAAAAAACCACCACCACAAAACCAATCAAAAGAATTCCACAGGAATTATTTTTTTGAGAAGCAAAGCAAGTCATTATTACCCCCTTCACTTCAGAAAGCTTTCAGCTATGCTCCTGTAGTTCAATTGTACCATATCATGCCTTTAAAGGAGCTCCAGCCATAGCTGCCACCTTCTGTTGGTAAGGTTTCCTGGACATTGCTTTTCTCCCAAGAGCATCATTACATCGCAGACTTTCCTTCAGCACGTGACCTACAGCAGATGCTAAATGCATCCTAACCATCCCTTTTCCCCTGTATTTGATGGCAGAAAAGGAAGCATTTCCCTTTATCTTTTAGACCTCATCTTTAACTCCTGAACCTACCAGTGCTTCCTCAAGGACAAGTGTCAGAAACCTGAACTCTGGCCAAGCACATGTGTAGGCTCACCTCATGGCATGAGTTAATTAGCACATCAGCACTGACAGTCACACTGACAAGACTTCTAGGAAAGCTCCAGACAAAGGCAGAGAAATCCCAGGATTTCTGGATACATTTAGGTCTTGATTTTACCACCAATGTCATATAATTAAACAAAGGCTCAATATTTATCAAAGTGCACAAGACTTGACCAGTACATAACTTCGCTTTTTCTTCCAGCGCTTTCCTCGCATCTGTGGAAAAAGCAGCTCTGCTCCCATTCTGCCCAGTAACCTTTCCCTTTATGTTTTCACCACCTGAGTATTTCACAAGATGAAGTGTAATGACTACCATCTCAGCAGCAACCTGCAAGAGGCACCAAAACAAATCAAGTGCAGCAGTGCTCACTGGTTGACAGCTGTAATAAATTAAATTGCCTGGCCCACTTCAATTCATTATGCCTTCCATGAAAAAAGACTTAGATGTAAAATGAGCTATTCAAAAACACATTCTGCATTTCTATTAATCTAACAGAGTGAATTGTTTTCTATACTGTAAAGCTAGCAACCCTTGTCTGCACAGCACTACATCACAGGATAAAGCTATAGCACCTGCCCAGTGAGAGGGTACAAAGAGGCAATGTAGGAATTGAGAAGATACCACCATCTAAGGCTGACTTAGAAGCTACCAGTCTGTGAAAAATGTGTTTCATTTGTTTAGATGCTTTCATATACCTGCCATATCTGTGTCATTTAGTTCCTAAATTAATCCAGTATCCTTTCAGTTTCAGAAATGGAAATTATTCTTCACTTTTGCAGCATTTACATTTCAGACTGTTGCTCACTGCCACCTGCTGGAGCCTGGGGAGTCTTAAAATGGGTAAAAAAAAAAAAAGAAAACGGGCAATAGAGTGGGGTTTTGTGCATGCCCAAATCCACCAACATTATTTCTTGCCTGAAAATAGCACCACTTTTGAAACAGTAGCATGTTTTACCAATCACTTTTACACAAAAGCTTTGACCTCTCTTGCCCCAAGAACATCATTGCCTGCAGTAGCTGGATGAAGGTAATAGAACATGGTAATTTTAACCATATTTTAGTTGTCACCAGGTGCTCATAAATGTAAAGGGAGAGGCAAAAATAACAAAAGGTGGTTTAACATTCCATTTTCTAAGCTAAGCAGCAAGAATCTAACTCTACTTTTAATATAGCTGTGTATTTGGGGAATCTAAGGACAGCTGCTTTTTACTATTATAAACCAGACATTACTTGCCTGGTATCATAGAAATACTCCTACAAGTAGGGAAGTAAATTAGAGCAGGAAAAGACAGTCCACTGCTTAGAAGTGGTATAGCTACCTCAATGTGGCATTCTGTCCAGGCTGTTTAACCCTCTTGTCAACTCTGGTACCCAAAAAGCACTGCCAGCAGCCTTCCTGGGAGCTCTGAGGAATTGTTTCAGCTTGCCCATCTTTTGTCTTGCTGAACAAAGTGTTATTTTGAAGTAGGTGTTAATGTTTTCCAGTACTTTGAACACCTTTTTTTTTTTTTTAAAGGTATTACAGAAAAATTCTTATGATGCATAATAAGGGATTGTTCCAGAGCCAAACTACAAACAGATACTGAGTACTGTAAAGTTACTGTAGCAGTCAGTAAGGTGCAAACCTTTTGTGCTCCGTGCTCTGTCATGTATGGCTCAGCATATGGATGTTTTCGGCACTGCAGATGCTCACAATAGTGTAAGTGAGATGGATAATACCTGACAGCCAAAAACTTATCCAGACAGAAAGCCTTACCAGCTCATGAGGAAGGTGTAGGCCTTAATACTTCAAAGAGATTTGGATTGTGCACATAAGTATGCTTACTGACTTCACAGCCTTAGCACATTGTCAGGATGCAGCTGAGCCAATGAAAGGGCTTTTACTGTCTGGCAGCATGTCAAAACCTCAGCAACAGCCTTGCATGTCAAATGAGCTTGATGTACAGCTATTTTAGCAAGTGGTCCAGGAATACACTAAACATTTTGAGCCTGGCCCCAAAACAGTTGCTTCCAGAGCTGAGTTTGTGTATATTAAACTGTTGGAGGTCATGCCTTATACTTTCCCCTTTCCCAGCTTTTCATTCTTCTCTCCCTATCTTCCTACACGGTATAACAGACACCTGTCGTCTCTACAAGCTGCCAAAGCTGACAGCAGCACGAATACAGAACTTGGCTGTTTCGTTCATTCCCTCAAATACCCTGACCAGCTTTCACCATGGCAGTGCTCACTGAAACCTAAGGGAGTTCAGAAGTTTCTACTAATTATTCAACAGCACTCAGCTCTAGTCCTCTTCTCCTGCTCTCAGTGAGGAAAGCAGCATTCGTCCTTACTAGAACAGACACCGAGGTACCATGAGGTGAACTAGTTTGCTACTATTACAGAGTAGAGCAGCAGCAGTACAATGGCTTTGTAAACACCACTCATTTCCACTGCAGTGCACTGTATCCAACACAGATAATACTTCTTTAGAGTAATACACATCTTACAGCAGTGTCCAGAAGCCATGGCCAAACACTTATTACCTAGATCGTGCTGCACAGCCGAGAGGACTGACCTATGTCTACTTGCAGGAGATTCCCACAACATCTATTTCTTAGAGCTAATTACCATTCCACTGCAAGGCAGCAGACACATTACAGTCTGCTTTTATTCCGGTGTGCAGTAAAAGGAGATACAAGAGTTTATGGATTTCTAAAACTGCAACCTTTTGATCTCAGAGATGTTTTCTAGAATCTAAAAGTCACAAAAGTGAGTGGAAATGGAAAGCTGAACCTCTCTGCTGCCTGTCTCTCTGAATTGTTAGCACACGACAAGGACAGTGAAGTGACATCAACACAACTGAAATATGATAAATGAATAAAAAAGTTAATAAATATATTTTTAAGTTTACTGTATATTGCTGTGACAGTGCCCAGAGATCAATAGAGAACAATTTTGTGGTGCCCAAAACTATACAAACATAAAATAAAGTGACAGCTACAGACTTATCAAGCTCACGGGCTAAATAAAAAGCTTACAAGGTTAAAGAGATGCTTTCCATCGACTTCAGTAAGCTTTCAGCCAGGCTTTAGGGCATCTGTGAGGAGAGAGCCACAACAGCCTCCTTGAGCACTCACTTCAGTAGCTTCCTGTGCTACTGAGCTTCCTTAAAGATGGGAACAGAACAGAGCCTACCAGACATTTTAACCCCTATTTGTAAAGGCATTCAGGCACCTGAAGAAACATAAAAGTGCCTGGATCCAAGTCTGCAAAAGGTATTTGGGTACACAAGCCCCGCTGAAACAAAGGAGTCCCATGGAAACTTCAATACCCAAACACCTTTTACAAGGTATTTACAAGGTACTGTACTGAGAGCACAGTAGTTGACAAATCTGTCAGCATTGCAGAATAAAAGCTCTTCCTTAGCTTCTTAAGAACAGCAAGGGGTACTGTTCTCACGGTAACTCACTTTGCTTTTGAAAACCTTCAGAATGAACACCTAGCATTGCACTGCAGTTCTTCCCACTGAAGTGCAGAAGATCCTATCAAAGTTGGTGACTTTCTTCCCTACACTACGGAGCCCAGTTAAAGATCTAACTTCCATCCCAGGGAATGTCAAATAAGGCATCCTGTGGCTCACGCAAATATAATGCAGCATTTCCAGGACCCGTTCTTCTGCCCCCTTGACATGCAGACACACTGCTGTCGATGGCAGCTATATGTTTGTCTCAAGCAGAGAATACATTTCTCACTCTTTAAGGGTTAGAGGTTTACAGCCCATGAAAAATCTGTAGCATTACATTCAGTTTGGATAACATCAAGTATAAAGATCCAATGAGTGATGTTTGCCACGAGAAAACAGTTCTTCCAGAAGATATTGTGTTTATGTATGGATATAACATGAGATTCACAAAGTCACTGTTTCCATATGCTGCTTGACTATGACAAATGCCTATGTGTACAAGGTTAACCACAACTGGAATCAAATATTTAAATCTATGAAGCTTGACAGCTTCTTCCACATTAGTAAGCTTCCTCTGTCTTCACATTACACACTTCTCCTCCCACCCTTGGAACAGCAGCCCACTTCCCAGGGAAGGTAGCTGAGGAAACTGAAGAAATGCCTCCCAGCTGAGATTCTCGCGTTCATTCTCCCAGTTGTTTTGCTTATTTTGCACATCAGAAGCCCAGATCTCTGAAGACCCCATTTACTGCTGTCTCCAACAATACCTCAGAACCAAAAATCCCTAGTAGACTGCAGCTTTTTCTCCTGCCTTGTCCCCAGCCAGGCTTTCCAACAGCCCGCTACCCTGATAGTTCCTCTGCAGTATCCCCAGCTGCACCAGAGGAAATAAGTGTATTGTATGTACTGACTGGAATACAAATACCATCTGCCATTACCACTGTAAATGCATTATAAAGTGCACCCAAAACAAGGTGACAAGAATATTTAATGAAACCCTGAAAAATGTCCTTAAAAGGTATTATATAATTTCTATCTTATTTTATGGACAAGGGGCTGGTACAGCTCTAAGTATTGACTATTATAAAGGAAAACCTAAAAATATCTTGGTAATCACAGCATGGTAGCAATCTGCTTCAGCTGTTACTCTCACTAAAAATAATTTAATATCATGCCAGATACTGATATATCCAATTGTGTGCAAAACTGCAAATACATTTAAACACTGGCACTGGGTTCAGTACGAATTCATTTTTCTAAGGGTAAATATAAACCTATACAGGTAAGGAAAGAGAATACTAAAACCTCTCCCACCCAGGTTAAAAGCACGTGTAAATGTGATTAAAGAGGCTTATCAGCTTTTCTTTCTTTCTTATAGCTGTTAAGACCTGTAAAAAAGCAGTCACTCATTCTTTACTGTTTGAGCATTTGCTGTTTGACCAAAAAGAATAGAGAGCAGTGACTGTGAGCCTGTTTAATAACCACCACAGCAAGCTTGCTTTGAGGAAACATCAAAGTTTAGAATCAGTAGCAAAGGTGGAGAAATACAGAATTAAATCTATTGCTCCATTTCAACTGCAAAGTTGTTGAAAGTCTATCTGCAGGCCACACTTAATATTCCTGATCCTGCAACCTTTGTTTACACCCGTAACACCTTCTTGTGAAGTGTCCCCTTGGACTTCAGCATTAAGTCTTTATTCAGATAAAAATCCCACTGAGTTAACCTGAATACATCGATTTTTCTCACAGGAAAAGAACATTCCTTAGCTTTGGATTTATAGCATATGGTTCAATATTTGTAAAAATGCCCAAAGCTTAAACTAAGGATGGGACTGAAAACATGCACCAAGACTCCTTTGCTATTCATGGCTCTGCTGTATGCCCTAGCCAACAGGTGAAGTAGTTTGCTTTCATTGTAACTGCTTATATTAAACCTGTGCTCCCAGGCTAGACTTGATATCATGGCTACTAATAAAATACACTCTGTAGCCGAGAATTTTTCAATAAACAAAGGAAGTGAGGAAGGAAATAATATTATGCACATTTTACAAGAGAAACTGAAGCCTGGAATAATTAGGACTCCCCCAGTGTTCTGTAGAGCTCACCACTAACACCACATCCCTTGAGCCTTAAAAGACAACTTTAAAGCCAGAGAAATCTTGAGTTTCCCCTGCCTTCCCTCATTTAATAAATTTGCTTATACATTTGTAATTAGATTTGGAAAAAAATTTACTGCTTAGTGAAGTGAGACAGTTAATACTAACATTCTCAAGTTAAAATAGGGGAGGAAAGTTTCTATCTCTGTATTCCCACAGAGCTGTAAAATGAACTTCTGATCCTGTCTGTGAACACAGATTAAGAATGTAAGAATGGCCTCTGTATATCAGAATAGAAATTCATTTAATCATATCCCTTCTACAACCATAGCCAATAACACATATCCAGAAAAAGCATAAAAATGGAGTAAGTGTTCAGTGATACTTCCCCTGAACACTCTCTCAACTTCTAACAACCTACGGGTCTGGGATTTAATGCTGAGTATCTTGCAATAGTCAGGTTTAACTGTCTTGAATGGTGACACTGATTATGTGACATGGGAAAATAAGACTGTAAACTCACTGTGACTTTAAAAAGACATCAATCCAACTCTGAGGCAGTAGCAGAACATTTCCTTCTTTGCCTTACATATGTTGCTTTAAACATGTTTATTTGGTCCTATTGAGCATTGCCACCAAGTTGTGTAGATATTTTGGAACGTGTATGTTTATATGCTATTAAAGATATGTCACAAATATTTAGTATAGGGAATAGACAACTTTCTAGCTATAAACATAAATGAAAATAAATACTGTGAATACTCTACTAGCTCAGTAGAAACAGAGAGGGTATGGCTAGTGTTTACAAAGCTGAAGTTCAAGAGAGTGAGGAATGGAAAGGAGGTCTAGTGGCAAGAGAAAGGAAGAAGTGTGAGAAGGCAGACAAGAGGATGGAATCTCTGAGAATGAGTCATAGAATTTCAGCATAATTACTTATTATTGGATGTTGTAATTTTAAGCATAGCTTTCGGCGATAACTGAATAAACGTCATGGAGCATTCTTAGATCCCACTATGTATGGTCTAGATTATTGAATTCAGAAACACAAACTTCTCACGACGGATCATAGTAAGACAGGACTCCACAGTTCAGAAAGATAAACTAAACAGCTGGAGGTAAGAATTGCAAATTACATGATTATATTTAGAAGTATATTTGAATCCTAGCTAAATAATTGCTCGAATCGAGAGACTGGTGGTTAATCTTGAAGGCCATTCCATAAAGCTGTACCTCAAACCACCAAAGAGATAATAAGCAAGACAAATATTTTTTCTGAGAAAATAGAAAGTTAAACCTCTATTTGAATTCTGCTTTGAATTGTTAATAATGTTTTTGCAGCATAAGTAACACAGTAAATGATGATTCTCCAAAACAACTCTTTAGTCTTCCAAATCTCCCCAAACAGCCATTTGCCATGATACCCATTTAAAACCTGAACAACGCACAGGCAGCTGTTGCGCTCTGATCCTCCCAGTGCTGACTGCTCTTCTCTCATTGTTCTGTTTCTCCACGTCTGCTGTACCCACCTGCTGCCTGATTATACACAGATTATAAAGTCTTTGGGACAGGGATCATGTCTTTGTTCTATATTTGTACAACATCTGCCACCTAGTAACTGACTACAAACTGAATTTTTCACCAAAGCGCGGAAAAAAAAATTAAACATTACTGTCTAAAGAGAAGTGAGATTTGTTTCCTACTTTCTTTCATGGTCAGACACATCCTATAAAAACATTTTTCAAGTAGATTTTTTAATTAGTTCATTTTCCCAGCCACCATGAGGCAGTTGAGAAGGCCATTGTTCCACATGCTAAGAAATAAGACTCCTCAAATTACTATAATTATTTTGCATTGCAACTCTTAGAAATCAAAGACCTTGTAACGAAAAGTGGCATGAACTAGAGTAGCATATTAATATGAAAATGGTTCTTGCAGCAAAGTGTGTCGAGTATTAGCTAGAGTTTCAAAATTCATAATGCATCACAAATTAGAAAAAAACAAAGCTGTATCTCTGCACTTGGCATTGCTGAGAATAAAACACATCCCAGGTACTCTGATACTGGACACTTAGAAATCAAAGCATCCAAACTGTTGCCGACTCTCAGTCTTTGACACCAACTTATAAGATTACCTATATTTACAGGGAACATAGGATTGAATTATTTTATCATCAGTGTATTACTCTTCCATCCCATTCAATAACATGCCACCCAGAACAAGTGGGTCAAATATGCATTTGGATTTGAGCACAGCAATTGAAGGCAAATTATGCTTGTCTCTAACATTCTCTCGTGCTCACAGATCCTCTACTGCTGTTCCACTTTGCATTTTTACTTTGTTACTGACAGACCTTCCAGAAACTCCCTAACAGGATGATAAGAGTATTACTTATGAGCATATTACATTGCATATACCATTAAGGACTTTGCCTTTAGTACGTGCAAGATACACTTAAGTACTAAGGTAACAAATGAAGGACAGTTGTGTATATAAGTCAAAAATTTCATCCTGTGTAATTCAAAGCTTAGGCTGCATGCCTTGTTTACTACAAGCAGATTCCTCATGTAGATACACAACTTCCATTTTTGAGTAATTTCCTACTGTCTGCTATTGACTTATTGACACTTTCCTGCATCAGTGACTGTAAACTACCATACAGCACCAGTGTGCCCTTTTTCAAGTCTGCCTTTCAAGACTTACTATTTTACATTAGAATATAACAAGTAGAGGACTAGAAAAATTCATAATATAGAAATCAAGTGAGAGTCACCTCTGTGTCCCTGCTTCAGCATATTGCAGACTTTTCCCCACAGACCTCTTGGTGCCTTTGTACTGTGTTTCTTTCTCCACCCTATTTTCAGAGAAGTTCTTCTGATATCTTGTATGAACTTGGCGGGGGCGGGGAACAAAACAAAACCAAACTTTGTCAGAGAGGAAATGGGACTTGTTTAGGCTGCTGTACAATTACTAGGAAAGCAGTACACAGTGACCATTAAACAAATGGTAAGTCAGCATAACTTCATTGCTTCAATTAGCATTACACGTTTCACATGACATACTCAAATCCTTTTCTTCAGTTATATCAAACTAAAAACCATCTACTTGGAACCCTCTCACCACTAGCCACAGAGCACCTGTGTAAGCTTTTCACATTGCATTTAATCTATCTTTTCCTGTTTTATTATCTATATAAGCTGAGACAATTAAAGAAGTTAGTTACTAAGCAAACATTATGTTGTCCTCAATATGCCTGCCTTGGCAATCATATCCCAAAAGGTCATCATACTCCAAAATGTCATCCTTGGTGAATTCTCCAGTTAGTAATTCCATTCTTCCAAGGCAACTATGATAAATATATCTTAAAATACTTGTGTATACCAGAAAAGAAACAACTTAGCAAGAGGTAACACACGTCTGATATTTTTCTTGTAATAAGCCAGGCTTTTTTCCTTCACCTTTGTCTTCCTCGGCTCACCAATAACTACTATATTTCACTTCACAAGCCCTTCTAAAAAACTTGTGCTCCAGGTATCAGACTGGCTACTTCAGACAGAAAGAGAGACATATTACCCTATATGGAATATATTGCCAGACATACCTTTTCTTTATGTTTCAGGGAACTCAGATTTGGGATCTCAGATGAGACGGTATGTCAAAGAAAAAAAAAAACATGGTTTCTTTGGTAGGAAAAGACCATACCTTTTTGGTTTAAGGTTCCTGGTATGTTTGGATCTTCTAGTGGGCACTAGTAAATCAGATCCACCAAATCCAGTCTTTATCATAAAGCCTCATAAGGATGCCTTTGAAGAGTCTTACTCCTCCAGAAGGCTCCAAATGAACAGAGTTCCCACTGCAAGATCCTAAGCAGTTGTACACTTTTGTCACAGACTGGAAATATAGTCATCCTATAGTCCCCAAACTTCATCTTACCTGCCTCAGTCTGAGACATGTCTGTATTTTAAAAATATAAAAATAAGTCACTCCACAGCTAAATGCATTTCTTTATAGCAAAGAGCAAAGCCAAGCAATTTTATTCCCAAACCAGACAGAATGACACAGTACCATGAGGGATACATTTTCCTGGGGGGTTTTGGTATCCACGTACATCTCCACACACATAAGTTTGGTAGTTAATGCCTTAGCTGTGATGGATCCCAGCATTTCACATCATACAAGTTTGCAATGATCTTATAAAATTACTTTCCATCCATCTAAAGTTTCAGTGGCAAGAAATATTTCCACCATAACCAAACCCCTGGCGGCAGGTCTGATAATCCAGCGCTAGGTTTAAAATGCTGCAGTTATCAGTCAGGCACACTACAGAGCAGGTCGTGCATAGCAACGAGCTGCTTTATTAGCTTGATGGAATACACAGCATGTATGAAATAATAGAATGCAGCCACAGAGTAAAAGCCAAAGCTGATACAAAATATGCCATCACAGCCCAGACAATATGCACCTTTCACAGTAATGCTGGAGATCCTTCCCAAGCAGTGCATGCTGGTTAACAGCAAATGCTTGAGAGACGACAGTCAAGAAGCCACCCAGCCTTAAAACCTAATTTTGCCTTCTTTCTTGTGTTAAAAAGAGGAAGTGGAACTAGGAGGACATAGATACATTTTTCTGCAAGCTGCAAAGTATAACCACACATAACAAAGTTTTCTGAGACTATTGTTCACACTAAATTAGCAGGCATACTAGTGATTTGCTCCCACCTCCCTCCCTAGGCTCTCTTGTCCTTTTCTAGAACACACTGAAGTACTCCTCCTGACTTCAGCAGACAAGTAGCAGGCCTTTTGTTATTTAAAAGGCATAAAACTGTTATTAAGTGAAAGGAATGCAGCCTATTTAAGGATATAATAGAGAATTACTAGAAGCAAGGGGCCTCCTTTACTAACAAGCAATGAACAACTGCAGTTCACTGTTGTGAAGCTACTTTGTGCAGACCGATAGCTTATTAAAATGCACTGTGTACAACAATAAGCATTTCCGAGGTGATCTGCTCTATAGACAGTCCTGGGACTTACTCTGTCTTCCGAGCAGTGTGCTATATATTTCTATTAATCCTGTTACAAAAACCGCAGAGAAGAGGATTGTAAATGTTAGATGTTGGGAAGTTTTTGTTACAAATCTCCCTGGTTTGTTGCAAGAAAAATAAAAGCATTCAAATAACTGAACAAGTTACACCAAAATCAAAAAATAACAACAACAACAAATCAGTAAAAATTAAAGTTCTATCTCACTTCATATACACTGGATCCAACAATACCAAGCTTGTGATTCCATTTGTGTGTCTTTGACTATCAAGATTACCAAGATACCATGGTTTTATTATCAAGGTATTAAAGAAACAAAATCTTCTGTCTTCAGAATACTCCACATTCAGAGGTACCCATACTACAAATTCATTTTGTGCCTGCTTAATTTCAAAATACTATCTTGTGTTCTGATGTGATACAGAACTTTTTTCATCAGTAGCAATACAAGACTAGTTTTATACCCTGCTCCCCCCAGCTTCAGCACACTGAATCACTGCACTCAGTGGATATATAAATGAAAAGACTGCAGCAGCTCACAGATAAGGAGCAATCTTCTGACCTAAAACTGGGATCATCGCAGAAGTGATGTCAACTGTAATCAGGAAATGCATCGGCACCAAAGATAGAATCATACAACATTATCTGCAGCATCTGATTTTTTTTTCCCCTCCTCTGTCAGGAAAGAAAAAAACAACCTCTAAATGATAGATCTGCTACACTGTGACACTCTATCAGTGTATTTGGAGAAGAGATACCATAACTGAGGAGAACACCAGAGTGAAATAACTACAATTTGCTATCACTAACTGCATCTCTATATGCTGCAGTAATAGAAAGTTCCACTACACTGTTGCCAGAAATTTTACAGATGAATACTGGTGACAAGTGATTGCTAGTATTTTAAACTAAAATTATCTGTTCTATTTTCTTCCCTAGAGAGACATTTTTAAATTTTTTGTGTAGAACGTGTATTATGGGATGAGTCAACATGTTAGTATAGATGTTCAGTATCATGTTAGGTCTTATAACAAATTCAGATAAGCAGCTTTATTTTCAATATGGCAGTTTTCTGGATAGTGTTCTTGTCTATCTGAAAATACAGCTGCAAAGACCAATAGTTACATGGAGTTCTGTATCATTGATTATCTACAAAAACACTATAATTACTCTCAAGCAACCTTAGGATGGTCTTTAAACACTTGAATTTATTGTCATGTGTTAATGGTACACAGATTTCCTACCACCACACATTCAGAGTGCATGCAGCACACAAACAACTTGAGTACAAAGTGTAGATGTAGAACTCAAAAGAATTCAACAGCAGGGTCGGTAATACACAGCAATGTCACCAAGACAGAGGCCAATTTCCAGCCTTGTTTCTTTCCACATTGCCTTGAAATTGATTGCAACTACTACCTCTTTTTATATTCTTGTGAACAAGTCAGTCACTCAGCCCTCAGATTTTAACCATTTTCTGTCCGTGGGCAGTCTCACAAGCCTTCTCCTCACAGTCCTTGAGACTTTGTTTCCTTCACCACTCATTACAGCACCCTGAAATCTGTCTTGATCAATTCTTTTCACAACCTCTTGCTGTTCTCTCAGAGATGCCAGCTTCAGCTAGTCTCATTGAACACCCTGCTCTTACTCAATTGCACTAACAGATTATTTGTCACACAAGTGACCCCATCAGAGCACTCAAGGGAGTACTCACTGTTGAGTACTTGCTCAACAATCAGGACATGTGATACAGAAATAAATTACTACGTCCTTGGCCTCAGGGTTAAGTCTGATACTCATTTGCTACAGCAGCATTTACTCTGATAGCTTCAGCTCGGTGTTCTCTTTGCACAGGAAGGCTGGATCTCACAGAGGTAGAGCTGTCAAAAAGAGTAAATCAATTTACTTATTGGAGGGAGGGGGAAATAAGCACAGATCCTAGAGGTAAGGGCTTCTTTCTGCTTTTATGCGACTTGCATATCTTCACACCACCTTTGGAGTTCACAGGCCTAGAACTGGCTCCACATACAGAGTCCCAGAGCAGTTTAGAAAACACTACAGCTTGCTTTGTGCAAATGTGGAAGGCAGCTCTGGGGGACTGTCAGAGCAGCTGAGGGCTGCCATTATCAAGTGCCACAAAGAAACAGCATGATGCTCTTAGGTGATTCTTCACCGCCACTGAGTCTCTTCATGCAGAAAGGTATGCTAGAGGGTTTGTGGGCCATACTCTGAAACCATCTTTATGTACAAATACCTAGCAGAAGAGTAAAAGAGTATTTCTATTTAATAGACAAGATCAGTGTTTTCAAATGTAGGATGTAAAGCCAGACAGCTCCATTTGCACTGAAATAAAGAGCCTACATTGCTGAAGTGTAGACAACCATCTGCTCCTATTGGCTTCAGTAGTTATTGAAAAAAATGAACTGTTTAATTAGATGCTTTGACATGGAACTGAGTGGATAACTTTTAACACTAGAAGTTTTTTTTTAAATCTCTGAATGGAATTATCTCATCTGAAGAAAATGCTGTTTCCACTCACCATTTGGCCTTCTTCAAGTCCTTCATTCAGCCCTTGAGTAACTATAAAATCTCAACTGTTCCTCTTAACACCCCACCACCACCAATTCTAAAGTATCAATAAAAGCTTACATGTTAAAGTTTAAAAAAGTGGGTTTTTTCTTCATCAAATAGGAAATTTTACAGTGCTCCTTGCTAGAATAATCTGCATCATGGACTGAAATACATGCAATTAAATTAACACCTCAGACTATATTGCCAGGTACATCTCTGTCTCAGAATGAAGGGCAACTCAAAGATACCTAAGCAGAAGCACTTGGTAGGACATACGTATTGTGCAGTGAAACATCATAAAGCCTTACACTACTATACTGCACCCAGGCTAAGCTCTGCCATTGATCTAGGCTCACTGGCTTTGGTACCATCCCACTGGCTTATAGCCACACCAATTATATTATGCTTTGCTGCCATGAATACACATCTTTGATTCTCTTGGAGGGAAATTGCTCAGACTTGCAAAGAAACTAGTAAAATAAGAATTAAACTTTAAATGTCAAAAAAACAGAACAGTTTTAAACAGACAGGGAAACATTGTTCTTATTGGGTGTTTTTTGTAGTACTATATTTTTTATAGGCACACAACCACACACAGGTAAAAAGTGTGGGGTTTCTTTGGGGGGTGGGGTTGTTTTGTTTTAAATGCTACTAAAATTTAGAAGAAGCTTAAGCTCTGATTTGGAGCTGCTACCTGTAAAGGTCAGAACTACTGGCTACATACAGCACCTTTTAAGTTCTATTTGCTAAAGGAATGAAGCCCTAAACCCCACCAATACCTCTACAACAGAAGCAGTTGATAGGGTAACAAACGTGTTTGTGAATTGATGAGCTAAATAAAAATGCTTTCAAGTGGTCTCAGATGACAAGCTGTCTCTGTGCTTCAAATCAGTAAACATCGAGGCACATCACTCATTTCCCATTACATTTTGGTTCAGATGCTTGGGTTCCTTTCCAAGGGAAAGGAGTATTGGCTGGGAGATGTGACACTGTCTGACAGCAGTTGGGATGTGACATCAGAAACAAGACAGAGCAGGGCACAGGAGAGTGCATCTGCCCTCCAACACAAATACAGTCATTCTATTACTTGTCTGTGTATATGACAATCACACCAGCTAGCAGATTTCAGTCTAAAGATTAGATCAATACTGATATGGATCAAGATGAAGAAGGAGAAGAATATCTTAAAGAAGTTTTGCTAATGTCAATAGGTATTCATTTTAACTCAGAATAACTTTAGTTAGCCATAAGTTCTTAGAAATAACCCATATACAATGAAATAGCTTTAACTTGAATAAATTTTTATGTAATGAGTAATTCCTGTATACCTAGCTCTTAAACAGCATTAATTACCAGTAGACCACAAAGTGATTAACAAGTTGAAAAATATTATTTATTGGCTTACACTTGAGAACAGAGAGTCTCAAACAGGCATAATGCATTTCTACCTTTGAATGCATTGCAAGCAGACAACAAAGCTCAGAATGAGACCCAGATTTTTGATGTCCATATCCAGAGCTCTGAAACAGTCCTGCTCTTTAGGTAAATAAGTATCATTAACACACATATTCCCTCCCGGGTGTTAAATATTTAAAAAGCCTCTAGTTTCAGGTCAGAAGTGGAAATACTCAGCAACACAGAAGGACAGCATTCCAAGTTCAGACCCAAGAAAATGAGTGCTAGTGTTGATCCTGAATACAAGGGGTGGGAAAAAAGAAAGAAAAAAACCCCACAAACAACAAACAACACATACACACACACAGAAAAAAAGCAAGTATGGCTTACAAATGCAAGGAGAGAAATTTAAAAATACTTTGAGGTTTAAATTACAGAGATGGATTTTTTTGAAGGGGTAATGAGGATGGGATCCCTCCGAAGAGCAGCTGAGCCATCTTCTAGAATTCCTCAATCTCTTTTAGCCATACACAGTAAGGACTGAAGAACACCTTGGGGTTTGGTTGGTTGGGTTGTTTGGTTTTTTTTTGGGGGGTGGGACAGTGGGTTTTTTTGGCTTTTTGCTTTGATTGTGTTTTTTGTTTGTTTGTTTTAAAATCCCCTATAAAAGTGAAATAGCAGTTTATTAATTTCCTTAGATTTAGAATTTCTATCAAACTATAAAATGTGGATAGTTCTTTTCTCAAAGTAGCCCTGACCAAAAACTAGATTGATATTATCTGCAAAACAAGCCACACTGAATGAGGTGCCTGTTACACCAGTAGATCTTCTCCCTGGAATACACAGCCTGATGCAGTTGTGAGGATGCAGCTGTTGTTACAGGAAAGGTCAAGGACTACACAGCCTCCACAATATGGTAAAAAACTTTAAGCCCCTTGCACATCTACCCTTTCACAGCTGGAAACCAAGTGTACGAGAAGATTTGGGGCCGATACAACAGGATGCATAGTGTATTACATATCACATCACAGGAAGGGGACTGTACTGGTTTTGGCTGGGATACAGTCAGTTTTCCTCAGAGTAGCTGGTATGGTGCTGTGTTTCAGGCTGTGACCAAAGTGTTATACCAATTGAAAACTTTAAGGAATCTTGTATTTGTTTCTACAAAATTCGAGAACAACTGACGGTGGAATCATTGTTTTTAGTGCTTTTGCTCCATTAACTGACACCGGCAAAAAGGAGTAATTCTCCAGGATCATAGCCTCAGCATGAATTCATTCTCAGGTAGAGAGCTTGCCACTTCAAAATCTGACTTCTCAGGTTTTGTAGAGTGATTCAAGATGAGAATCCAGGTTTAAGATTATACAAGGACCTGTCCAGAGAAAATTACTGTGTCCAAATAAGTTTTTTGGCACCTGAATTTGAGTCACCCTTGTGCACCTCAGTCTGTTGCTCTCAAGGATGTTTCACTGTGGTTCTCTCTGGTAGGGAATATAGGAGAGGCTCCAGCTTAGTTTTGTTTCCATGCCCTTCTATGCACATCATTGCCTTAATTTTTCCAAGGGGGAAAAAAGTGTGTAAAGTAATTTTATTTCAGAGTTGGCTCTATTCCCTTTTTTGAAAACAGAATATTTTAGGTTTAGGGTTTTTTAGTTTTTGTGGAGGTTGTTGTTGTTGGTTGGTTGGGGTTTTTTTAACCTTTCTGGTCACCCACTTATTCCAAACACTCATGTTTAGTGAAGTGTAAGATTACAGAGAGAGTTTCAAGAGCTACACCCTAAACCTGCAGCAAGAGGTACACCCTGGCCTGGAAAACACTTCACTGATATTGTTGCTATGGCAAAACTCAATATGAGTTTAGAGACTGGGCATGCAGCCAAGAAGAAAGTGGGGAGGGCTGACATATGACATTTCCCCCTTTGTTCTTTTCATACAATTTGCTTTCTGCAGCTCTTCTTAAAAGCACAAGAAATATTTCAGCTTCAATTATCTCCACATGAGCTTCATTTCCCTCCCCTTTTCTTTTGCTGCTCTAAGACAACTATTGTGACTTAGATTTATTCCCCCGCCTTTGATTCCCAATGAATTACCTATGTGTTCACAGTAAATAATTCCTATGAATATTATCACCTGTGCTGTTGATTTCCTTTTAATAAAAGAAACTCGATGGGAAGTTTGGAACACAAACTTAATGGCTTCCTTTCAACTCCAG
Source organism: Chloroceryle aenea (assembly GCA_013399075.1). Lineage (NCBI taxonomy): Eukaryota > Metazoa > Chordata > Aves > Coraciiformes > Cerylidae > Chloroceryle > Chloroceryle aenea. The sequence continues at coordinate 96,392 of VWZY01004133.1, forward strand.
TTTAACTTAATAGCCAACAAGGATGACATTTTCTGCAAAAAGGTACCAGTTTATTGTAACAGGAAGATTTTTTTGTTCATCATCAAGCTTACAAAACTTAACACTTACTGTATCACTCCTTATTCCTCATCATCTTCAGACAGTGTTGGGCAAGGTTGGTATAATCCAATTCTATAGTTGCATCCATTTAAATTCAACATAAAGAGTACACTCAGCTTGAGATATAAGGGACTGTTGCCTGTAGAAAATATTGTTGTAAAGCTATCCATATATATATAGAATAGCATAGTGGAATACAAACCCAGTACAGGTTTATGTATATGCTTCAAATAAGGAAGGCAAAAGAAGATATAAAGGACAATATTTAATCTTTGAAATGCCTTGACAAGTCTCAGAGACTTTATTTCCATAGCTCCCCAAGCACTGGTCTTGTTGAAATTGCAGGGTTGAGCTGGGTTTATGCACTCTATTAACAGAGCACCACCAGATGAGACCACTGCAACAAGGCTGTCACACACTGAAAACTGCCCTAGCTACAGAAGGTGTTAACTAATACTATTTACTCAAGAAGTAGATGCTGAAGAGAACAGTTTATCTGCACATCTAAATGAACATGTCTCTGAAGGAATTCGACACAATACTATCCAAAATGACAAAAGGAAAATACCACCAAGGAACAACCAAACCAAATGGGAATCACAGGGTCTAGGGACAACCTAGCCTTCTCCAGGTGCTGGAGGTGTTGACTCTGGAGCCTAGATCATGACAAGGAGATGGTCACCAAGTTCTTCACTCCATACCATGCTTTCGCAGGAAGACAGATCACTGACACTTCTTGAATCAGCTTGTTGAACTGTAAGGTTCAAAATGCAAGGTACCACAACCCCTACATATCCACCCGTACAACACACATTGATTTTTAGCAAGTGAAGCGCTGCCCTTCCTCGGTCCATCTGACACCCACATTGGGACCTCAGGATGTCCAGATACAACACATGAGTTCAGGCATTGTGTATATGTAAAGTTGTGGGTGGTATATGGAAATCTTTTCTTACACAGGAGTCCACAGCCTCTGAGACATCATTAGACTGTGAGCTTAGGCAAGGCCATCACTCTGAAGCTGTATTCTGGTAGGTACAAGGAGTACATGACCACTTCCAGCACAGTTAGAGAGCAGCCTTGGTCTACAGGTAGGGACGAAGGCTGTATCGCTTCACTGCTGCTGAACACGACACAGTCCTGCTGTGCTGTCTGCTGTCTGCCATGGCTGAGGCCAGGAGGTTCCTCTTCCACTTTCTAGCCGCAGGACATCCAAGCATCCAAGCAGAGCTATCAGCAGACACTTTGGCACAGCTTGCAGAATTTTGTACCCCCTGCATGACTGTGTCCTGCAGGCATTACGCCACAAGTGAAGAAAGCTTCCCCACCTCGGATAGCTGTGATACTCAAGGTTAAAAACATCCAAAGTCAAAGCCTCTGTCTGCTACAACAGAGTGCAAACCAATCTTAGTGCCTGGCAACTATAAACTGTTCATACATATTTTTATTATTTCTATACAATTAATTCTGGAAATTACCTTCTTTCAAAGAAACTGAGATTTCAATTTTGTTTAGATTCCAAAATAAATTTTAAATGTTTTTGGTTTTTTTTCAGCAATTAATTCATCTCCCAATTGATTTTAATTAATCCATTACAGAAGGAATAACTTCACAGTAAAAATGAAAGGTTTGAGCTGTTCCACTTCATCCTGTACCCTCACAGTAATTAGTTGCAAGCCCAGACTTCAAAATTCTTTCATAAAAAGAAATCTATCAGCCACACCTCGTACCAGGATTTGTAGCAAACAAGTAAATCCTTTGAGAAGTCTCCTGAAACACTTTAAACTCATACCTGAGCAAAATAAGTTCAGGACGAAGGTAAGTGCTCAGTAGGCCAGTGCACAGTAAAACTTCTAAAGCAGGTGAAAGGTGGACAATCCTTTGAAACAATGACAGCTCTCAATGGCAATATTAATTGAGGGGGATATGAAATAGAAGCACGAGGTTCTTACTAATAAGCTTGGCTTATACACAAGGACTGACAGTCACTGTCCTTAGTTAAAAGGACAGCCATTTTCTGTCACATGAAAGTACCAAACCACTCAGCAACAAAAGCACTGGTAAGGATGCTACAAATGATGAGTAAATGACACACACACACGGGCATTTCTGACTAGATTAGTAGCACTTCAAGATTTAATAATATTTCCACGGGAATGGTAAGGTAACAGTGCTCTGCTGAAAGGACTGAATGTGGACTGCCTTGAAAAAAGCACCATATAATCTGATGGCTTTATGAACAATGAAAACACCACGCAGCAGTACAGGAAGGTTTGCAATTGCTGCAATCCACTTAGCCATCTGCCCAGCAAAAGGTCAATGTAATTAACAGTTTAAAGACACATGATGGAAAAGTAGAGACCAGACTTTATGCAAAAAGAGGATCTAAATCGAGAACATAAATACGTGTATTCCAGAGATAACACTATTAATTCTCCCTGAAAGACAGTTCTATTTCCATAATAAAACACTGCAGTAAAAGGTTGTTATGACCCTTTAACAGATGTTTCAGCCATATTAGAAACACCAAGGATATCAGGCTTTAAGACCTAGTTCTGGGACATTAGACCATATTAAGCAGCTTTGAGTCACACATAAAACTACATTTGATCAGACAACAAAACCCATTCAGGCAACGACACAAAAAAGCCAACTCTTCCACCCTTTCAGACACTTTTCTGTTACCAAATTGAAAACACCACTTGCATTTTTAATATACAATTACATTGCATAGAATTAGGAAAGCACAATGAAGGCGATCACAAGAAATGCTGAAAAAATAATTGGCATTTAAAAGATATATTTCTAACAAAGTAGGTTAGGAATGGCTAGAGGCCAAGCAAAGGTAACTGCTTCAGTTAGAAAAACCAAGGAAATGTCAGAGCCTTCCAAACTTGCAGTGGTCTATGGAGGGCAAGTGCTTAGACTTACAGTGCCAATTACTCTGCTTTTGCAGTTTGCTTTAAATTCCCACTCCCAAATCTGACAGGAGTTCTGCCTTGGACAGATCTGAAGCAAGGTACATTTATAGGAAACCTGCATCTGACCTGCTGCTCATAGCCATCAGCACAGCAACCACACCAGATCAAACGCAGCAGTGCTTGAGGACAGCTACTGGTTTGAAAATCCCAGCACTACCGCTGTGCATATGCTGGAAGCGTGGAAGCTGTCAGGGCCCCAGAGAGCTCAAAACTCTAAGCTAAACTACGGCACTTTTAAAATCTCCAGAGGCAGAAAAAGCAGTCACATCCAGGAAAACCCAGGTGTACAGCAGCCCTAAGTTAAATGAAAATGCATGTACTAGAGTATATTTCTGTTCCAGCAGTTTCCAAAGTCATGTTGCTCGAGATCTGTTAAGTTTAAATCTCATGATATTAAAATTTTATGTGAGCATGCAACTTGTAGCTACACAACATTCAGCACAGGCACTACTCTCATAGTTGCACTGCTGTATATGGCAACATTCCACACCCTTGGGGACAAAGTGGTGTCACCAACCCAGCAAGCTGGTTGTGGTGCAGCAGGCAAGGCTCAGCAATGAAACTTGCTCCTCCTTGTCTTTTGGATGAGCTGCAAGTCACAAATCCAGGAAGGTGACAGGATGAGTGAGAACAACTCTGAAGCTTCTAAAATGCATGTGAGAACAAGTTCCAGCCAAAGAAGAAAATTCAGAGTGATGAATGATTACAAGAACTAACATCCAGTAGGAATTTTATTTTAAAAATAAATAAAATATTAAAGCTATTTCAAATATTGGGCTGCCTTAATTTAATCCTTACTTGTCAGAAAACTATACAGCTTCACTGAACTCAAGTATGCTATTTTTCTCCGTCCAAAGATCTAAGAGCTTGGACACATGCAGGTGAGTTGTGACATTTCATAGAAATTAGGCACACATTTCTACAGAAATTCATCTACAAATCCCTAGAGATGAAGAATGACTAAGAATCTCTACACAGGATTTCTGACATCCTCAGGCAGAAAGAGTTTTCTCAAATGATCCAATGTCACATTAGGAAAGAAAAAAGGGGTGGAGAGAAGCTATGAAATCAGGTCTGCTTTATAAAAACATTCTAGCAATCCCATGAGGCAAGTAGAAATAACCTGTATTCCATGGGGCTGGATCCATAAACCCTGCTCTGCTACCTACATAAGAAAAATGAGAACTCAAAATGCAGCTAGGTGACTAAACACAGCCTTCTCATGCAAGTGTTCCGTTGGTGTTTAGATCTATTTCATATGCAGCAAACAATGAAAAGTTACAATTTGATGATGATGAATCCTATCCCCTTCCTACTTCTAAAATGCTGACCTAAGTGTTAGTCAACTGCTACTGCATCATAATACTAACAATTGTACAACTCTCAGCTGTATGACTCAGTGCTCACTTGCACACCAGAGGAAAGTCATGGAAATATGTACTTCACCCAAAACAAACTGCTCCAGCCTGCATCAACAGGTTTTGTTTATAAACAATTCTAGAATAGCATAAATTGCAGTTTCAGTACTGCTTGTGTCAACTCCTGTTGTTTATGACAAGCATTTAAGAGGTCTTTGCAATGCAGAAGAGAACAAAATTATTTTTTTTTTCCTCAATACAGAAGTCACAGTATTCATTAAGCAAGGGGGGAATCTTTTTCTAACATTAGTTATCACAGTTTTAAAGAATATTACTATGGGAAATGGATTTAAGACTAGCTTATTTTAGTGTCTATTGACTACTGCTCCCTATTTATATATAGTAGCTCATCCTAGAACACTCAAATTAGCAATCCTACCACCTACCAAGCAGCTTTCCTGACTTCAGACACTGAAAACAGGATTCATTTGTCCAAGTAGAGGCATGTAGCTTCATTTTGGACAACCAAAGTAATCTCAGACACATACAGTTATTTTTGCATAGTACATTATACTACCCACTCAGTGCAACATGCCCTGGAACTCAAAGCAAGGCCTCATAAATACAACTTCTCTATTTTTCTGCTTTTTGGTACAAAGCTATAAATAAATTAGAGGGCTCTGAACCATGAAGAAAGATGCCATTACCAAACATGCACTAATCACTTTTAACAATGCTCTTCAGATTTCACAGGAAAGATCTACTTCATTGTCAGATGTACCTGAGACTTTGGTCTAAGCAGCAGAAAAAAAACCCTGAAGTACGGTCAAAATTGAAGCACAACAACTTTAATTTTATACATTAAATTCTTATTGAGTGACAAATGTAAGGGTCTCCATATCCTGCAACTATTTATGATGATGACATTTCTGCCAGCTGCCATAATCAAGAAAACAGTAACTCAATTAGTTGAAATAGCATAGTAAAAGAATGACTGTCTGCTAAAGCATATTTAACCTCAGGTAGCACCTCTGTGACAAAACAGGCAGCCATTTCAGAGATACTCATACTTTTCTCACTCACTGGATTTATGCGATTTAACATTCAGTCATTTTCCTCAGTAGAACTTAAACAGCCAGGACTCGAACGAGTGATTGCTTTGTGAAGCCATAGTCATTTCTCTCCTGGTACTCCTGCCCGTGACACCCAGAGCATGCAGTGGTTTGCTTTTAAAATCCAACGTGCTGTAGCTATCAGCCACTCTCAAATTACTTCACACACACACATCTGTTTTAGGAAACAGGTATTCACTAAATCCCTGGACAAAGAGTAAACCAATAAGCCTGTCAGCTTTCCTACAGCTTCTTTAACTGCAGGCCAAACAATCCCACTGCAGCTATCCCATCAAAGCCTTTTAAATCCTTTACCTTGTTCTCTCTTAGTTCTGTTTTACCAGATGACCCTACAGCAATGACAATTGCCTCACATTCTGAGCTGAGGACCTGGTCACTGCCAATGGCCTTGCAGCCTTCTCCAGGGCAGCTAGAAAGAGCTGTGTCAACAGATGCACACACTCCCTAGGCTGAAGGAAGGAAACTTGGTTTCTCAAAGCCTGCTGACCACACTAGTGACAACTGCTTTAGAATTAGCTAACACCAGACAGGTAACAAGTGCTGCAATTTACTGAAGGGGAAAAAAAAATAAATTAATTAAATTTTAAGAAATACAAATATTTTGCCTCATAAGAACAGTGAAGCATTGGGAAATTGTATTTATAGAGAGGATAGAATCCCTTTACATAGGAGAATCAAAAGCATCTTAGATGAACAAATATCAGAGATAGACTAGATCAAGATTTCTTTATTTACCACTCACAGGCCCCGCATGACTTGCAAAGCAATTTAGCCTGCTAGCATATGAAGCTACCAAACTACCATAGGGATAACCAGCTTCTAGAACCTCACCTTCCCTCCATCAACTACAGAATTGCCCTCCTCAGAAGTCACGTAGTATAGCTTCAACGAAAAGCAGCAGAAAAGCAATATCCAGATCTCTTTAAAGATCAGTGTATTCTTAATTTTCATTTAATATACTAAAGCATGACAGGCACATGCTGGATCATATCATTTGTGACTACATGGACACTCCATGAATTTTATAGAGCTTTCAAGTATACACAAATATTTCTAGCATGATGTGAACCAAGTCTGAGATATGCCATAAAATGAAGACGTTCCATGAATTCAGATTAAATGAAGCCACATATATCCAGCCATAGTTTCAAACTACGACATTGCAAAATAAATTTCTGGGCTTTTGTCAAACAATAAACTTCTATTACTTTTCATCAAAATGATGACATTCATCTAGCAGAACGACCTAGGTATGTAGAATGGGGGTTTTGGAGTGGAGGAAGACAGGCAAGCATACAACCCCATGACTGTGGAAAGGGAAGGTTTCAGATAGCAGGGCACTGAAAACTAGTAATCACGTTTAGAAGTCCAATACTATATTAGTAAGCTGACCAATGATACCTAATAAAAAAACAAGTTCCTGCACAAACAGCAGTCTAAAAGTCACCTGTTAAAAGATCTATTCAGCAGTGACCACAGTGTTAGAAGAGGATCTACAGAAGCCGGGACTGTTTGACAAAGGGTACAATAGATTAAAATGCTTTCTTAATTCGTATTCATAAAATAATTTTAACAGCTCTATTCTCTATATAAGTAACTGCCCTAAGAACAAAAAGCTCCCCCCCAATACCTATAAGCTAGCAGCTGATGCTTGTAAGCTAAGGCCTGTAACAATACATAAGAAAACCATTCCAGTGTGCCTTATATGGCCATTCTAATGAGGCAGGTTTCTACTCTTTAAAATGATTTTGCAACTCCAGAGACAAACAAGAAGATAGTGTGGCCAGAAACAGAATAAGACAAGATGGCCATCCTTGAAGCTATCAATTTAACCCAATCCTAGAATCATTCAACTGAACTAATGTATTTCTTTTTTCCCCCACAGTTAAAGAACAGCAATGAGCATGACACCAGAGACATAAAACAATTCAGTCCCTGTTGAGTACTGACTCTAAAGCCTCGCTAGAATTGTAAATATAACTCTCTTAATCAGCAGAGATGACATTTATTGTCTTTTATCAGGAACATCCCAAAGAGACTAGGCCTTGAGGACTACTAATCAATTGTACACTGCCAACTTGCCAGGGGAACTTAAGGCTTGTACATCCTTAGCTGCACTGCTATCAGTATAATACTAAAATTGACACCCATTGGTGAAAAAGACCCTGGCCCAGGGCAGGTCAGGCCCTTAAAGCATTTGCAGTAGAAGTATGGAATCAGCAATATTACAATCATATGCAAATTACTAACCGATTATTGTAAAGAGGCTAGATTCAATAAGTCACCAACTCTAGCAATTTTGTGTATAAATATAGCAGGGAGAATCCTGTCAGGTGTGCATGTCAGGAGGAACCATTCCCATGCACCCAGAGCTGTAATAAAGAATGCCAGCCTTCTAAAGCTTCAAACCAAGGCTTAGAGGGTTTCTTTTGAGACCAGATTTTACAGTAATCACTCATTCACAGCAAAAGGAGAGGCATTATTTCAGTGCTGTTCTCAACAGGCAGTCATTGCTACTACACTGACTGGATGACATGCACTTTCACATTTAGAGAAAGTCTGTTAGTGGACAAACTACAGAGACACCTCTCGACATCAGTAACTAAGAATAATACAGCCATAGTCTTTGGCTTTCTATTTGCTTCCCATTTCTTTTTGACTTATTTAGTATTTTTGAAAACATCCTGAAGCCTTCAATAAGAGTTCCCAAGCTGTTCAAGGACTTAGCATGATACAGAATGCTGTTTTATTCCAGTATTTGTATCCTTTTAATTAAAAGATATGGCGTTTTAGTGCAAGCAAAGCTTACCCTTGGGGTCACGAACAACCTAGCCAGCAAATATGTTTGCAGGTTATGGGAAATGTCAGCAAAAATGCTGAATGAGAATTGTGCACAGCATGTAATGGGTGCTGGAAAGTTGCTTGTGGTGGTGGTGGTTTTTTTTCACAAAGATATTTTAGTGACAAAAAACTCTGTTGCGGAAATGAACAGTTAAGAAGTCATCAGTTACACCATCAAGGAGCACAAATCCTCTGACTTATGGTATTACTATGGCCTTGGAAACAGCCAACCCACAGCTGAGAGCAGCCACTCACTGATTCCACAATAAACAAATGGATAAACTACTGCTATTGGGTCTTGTCTGAACTTACTTGAGCCACTACCAATTTTTTTATTTTCCTTTATTTGAGTTTAGAGAGAGAACTCTCTGTGAGGGACTGTTTCTTCACAACTTTCCAAGGAAATCAAGTCTTCTACACAAACGTTCCATGGGAGAATTTTTATTTAAAAAAAAAAAAAAAAAGAATTTCACAAGCAAGGTCTCCTTTCAAAATGCTTGTGTGAACAACCCCAACAATCATAATATCCTCTCGGAGAGCAAAACTGAAGAACCCTGTATGCCCTTCCTCCTTTACAACATATGCAACCACCAACACAGGCCCTCTTAAGACTACATCAATGGCAACAGCATACAAAGCCACATCAAAAAGACAAAATACATCTTTTTTGCAAACAGTGTAGTACACACACACTGTGCCCAATTGTAGAAACTCAAGGGGCACTTTCTAGCATCACAGCTGACTTGGCTCTGAGTCAAAGAGCCTACTGAGGCCAAAAGTGGGAAGAGAGCTTGCACAGATCTCAATGTAATTCCACTGAATTATGTGTGAACTCAATTCTTCAAGCAGATTATCTGCATTAATACTGCCTCTCAAACTCTCCTCAGATTATACAGAATTCTCTATTTATAAAGTTACCACAGACTATAAACTGTGATAGTCTAGACCCACACATACCACCCATTGTACTTCACATCCTATTACAACTACCTTCAGTGTACACATACCTCTGGCTGCTGCTCCATGGCCATGTTGACACACAGGCAGAAGAAATCCATTTGCAATTGTTTGTACCCACAGCCATCATCACAACACTGCAGCACTCTCCAGTTCAGCTGGAGTCAGACTGAAACACAGCCTTCCTTACCCTGTGGGGTTAAAAAGAGAAGCCTTTCAGAAACATATCAACACAGGACACACATCAAGCTAGTGCTAATGGAGTGTCTGAAAGGGGTCACAGAAAGGAAGTCCTGCAGATCAAAGTACCGAAGGACACTTGCAAGACAGCCAAGGGCAAATCAAAACAAGACAGACTTCTGGCAACAGCGAAGCTATTTGTCAACATCACGGGGCACAGAGAGAATCCTCCCCCAGCTGAGAGGCAGATATATAGGTCACTGAGGACACAAAGACTCCCAAACTGATGGGTAGTGGTGAGGTGTTCTCAACTGCTACTCCAGTTCTCCAATGAACACAGGAGCCAGATGCAGTCATTCCCCTGAGTGCATTTTGTTGAGACAGGATCCACCGCATACTGGGCGGGAGGGAGCATTTCACAGCACTGCACCCTACCACGCACAGGCCACAGCACTTCGTCCCAGCACGTTAACCTATTTCACAGTGTTTTATCAGGATATTTCAGGTTGCACAACATCACAATAGGCGGGATAGATTCTTTGGGGAGAACAAGATACAGCAGTGATTTGCATCAGTAGGGCAGGAGCAAGAAGCCGAGAACATTTACCGCTCCTGTTCAAAGCATTTCTTGCAGAACTGTATTTTACAGTATTTGCCAAAGACATAAAATGGGATTTTAAGCATTTTTTTTATAATGGTAGCAACTACTACTACTACAAAAAAAACCTGCCCTGCCATTTGCTCTAGACAAGACACCTGTGCTTTTTCTGTACCTCGTGGGAACTAGTCTAGCAAATTATTTCATTCTGCATCTTTGTGCTCTTTTTTGACATGTAAACAAACATCCTTCCAGCTTCCTGGGCACAAGAAAATAAAAAAGGTAATAAATCCTTCAAAATAAGAACCTACACTATTATCAAAGCCCTGCTAGAGCAAACTACTGAGTCCTCCCCACCCTTGTTCTCCCATTTTTAACAAGCCCCCCACAGCCCTGCTACCCATCGCAATGCCAGACTCCCCTGAACAGCCACACACAAGCATATGCACACACACCACAGGAAGGCACAGGGAGAAAATACAACTTGCAAAAGAAGAGAAATTAAAAAAAAAAGAAAGAAAAAAATCCTTAGTCTCAACACTGGGGAAAAAATCCATAAGAATGGTAGTTCAAATACTTTTTTAATTCTGTGATGGAAATTGGAAAGAATAACAACAATCTGCTACTTTCAGTTCTCTTGTGGACCCCGTATTGCATGATGCACATTTTGCCTTTCAGAGCTTCAAACACTGTGCAGGGATCTGCAGGGAAAGCTGAGAGAAGGAGGGAAATGAGACTGAAGATGGCCCCGAAGTCTGAAGGCCAAACAACTCAGCTAGGAGGAGTCCTTGGACCTGCCAAGAAAACAGTGAAGTATCTCAGCAGGTCCCCACCACAGCCACACATCAACCAGCCTTATTGCTCAACAGCTCACTGCAGAGAGCTTTACTGTGAGCCAGGATTCAGTGGACAATTAACAGCAAGAAGGAGCTCATGAACAAAAAGACTGCTTGGCTTGAGACCAGAGTCCAGGCAGAGGGACTCTGCTTCTCCAGGAGCAGCATGCTGCAGCCTCCCGGCACTGGAAGCAGCTGGACACAGCACGTTTCTGCCACTCTGGTGCCTCAAGCCCCACGCTGGTGCTTACTGCCACAGCTGTCCTGGAGACCCTGCAGAAGGCCAAGCTGAAAGACAGTTACTCAGTAGCAACTTCAAGACTAGACGTAAATGCATCTTCCCCCCCAAGCACCAGCATATTGCTGAGCTGCGTAACTAAGTGTAATTGCCCATACTCTTTATTTACAATTTCCATCATTTTGACTGTTGTTCTGATTCAATCATTTCCACTTTTATCCCAGAGCCTTCACAAAATCTGTAACAATTCCATTCAATAAAACTAGAGAACAAATACAAATTGCTTTAGTGTATTTGTATAGGTGATCTACACATATATACACGTCTCTACTTGTGAAAAGGTGCCAATACTTTATTCAAATTCCATAAAAATCAGACTTCCCAAAACGAGGCTGGAGTTAAGCAGAAAACAAAACATGCAAAGCCATGACAATATATTTACAGATCATTCCATAACATCATCAGCAATGTTTCATTAACTATTTCTGACATAATGTGAAAACACTGAAAAAGAATAATACTCAGTATTTATTAAAATTCTATCTAATATAACACTAAACAAATAAACTACCTGTTTTTACTGAAATATTTCATGAAGGTCATGAAAAATGTTCATTAAGAACTCACCAGATTACATCTCCATTATCTTTGAAACTTTATTAATATTATTTTGCAATATAAAAGGAGCATAAAAAAAGTTGAAGTCAAAAGTCTAATAAACTCATACACAAGCTTTTCATGATGAGAATACAGAAAACAGCTCAGATACCAAACATCAGAATATCATTTTCATATGTAACAAAAACATTTATGGTTTCAGAAGAATATTCAAGAAATATTACTCAAAAAATGCTTTTATGAAACATTCCTGAAGTTTTCATTAACTAACTTCATAAAGCATAAGAAAAAGTACTACATACCATGGGCACAACTCCAGAAGTCACTAAAATTGGCTACTGTGCTCATGGCAAGTGTCCTCAGTCACGACAGTTTTGACAGTTTGTCTCAGCATCTGCCTAAAGAGCCCTAGCCCCTCCACACCTTAGTCTCCTAATTCTTGTCACAGGGCAAAACCACCTTTTCCTAAGCCCCCAACAAACATTATTATCCTGCAGCAGCTTAGACACACTCACATTTTCTACAGTCAAAATTAGAAGCAAGAAAATAAAGACTGGTGACAGATTAAACAATCAGTCTCCCAGAATAACAGAGACCATAACCAACACTCATAACCATGGCAGCCAGGGCAACAAACACATAAAATAAGACTGTGCTTGGCCCCAGCATCATAAGCCTTCCTTGACAAAGAAACAGGCCTTTGATCAAGGAGGACTCTCCTTGTAGCGGTCAAAATCTGGGCTTCATTGACTGTCACAATGGAACAGGGAATAGCTTGCTAAATCCCAAATACCTCCCAACATGTAGAAGCCAACATCCCGTGTGAGCAGCAAGGCTCCCACCTGGCAGTAACCACAAAGTCAGCCAGCCAGCACAGCCATGGGCTGAGGCGGGGGTCAGGCTGGTGCCACCCTCCTGCTCCAAACACTTCTGGGTAGCCTCAGGTCAGTGCACCTCTGGGGCAAGCTCTCAGACTGGGGGAGAGGCTGGGGCTGCCCCATGCTGCACACAGCCAGTTCCAGTCAGTTCCACAGCAGCCCCACGGCTGAGCCCCTCTGTGACAACACATGGTGCCTCTGTGAAAAACATTTCTGAAAAGGCAACACACTGCCTGGCAAAAAGTGTGAGAAAGAGTTCTGCAACCACCGAGCTCAGAGAAGGAGGGAAGAAAGAGAATGTGCTCCAGGCAGCAGAGTGGGTATTTCCCTGTAGCCTGTGGAGGACCCCACGCTGCAGCAGGTGGATATGCCCTGAAGAAAACTGCAGCCCACAGACAGCCCACACAGGAGCAGGGAGAAGAGCGAGGAGGAAGGAGCAGCAGAGAGGAGCTGTTAATGCCTGACTGTAACCCCCCATCTTCACCACATCACTCAGTGTTTGAATTTCCTCTATTTCTCACCAACCAAATCTACTTTAATTGGCAATAAATTCATATTCCTCAAATTGAATTTCTTTTTCCCATGATGGTAAATGATCCGGTCTTTATCTCAAACTACAAGCTTTTCATCCTACTTCTCACCTTGCCCTGTTGACAGGGCAAGTGAGCAGCTGGGAGGGTATTTGGCTGCATTGCAAGGTCAACCCACCACACATCTCTAGCAAACTTTTGATGATCTGACCTTCCACAACAGCTACCAATTTGCAGCACTTCTGCAGAGCTAAACGCTTTCTGAAATATCCTCCAGTGAGATGTGACGCTTGGTTCATTAATCCCAATACAATACCAGGACAAGGACAGCTGGATAACACTGTCTCCTGCCATCTCAACCTCCTGTTGTTGTGGTGGGGCAACTGCCAGGGTTGCTGCAAAATCTGTTGTGTAGTGCTTGTAGATTGCCGCGCAAAGCCACAGCCATCTCAGTGGAATTCCAAGTACACATCCACAAGCTGCTGTATCTGTATTGGCCTCAGCCAGTCTTGCAGCACCCTATTTCAGCCGTGCTGAAAGCAGGACCAGCGAGGCAATCAAAAAGTCATAAGTAGTTCTCAGGGATAACAAAGGAGGAAGCATATGAATTTGAGAATCCAGCATAGGCAAATACAACAGCTTGCAGGTGGCTTCTACTGAATGTGGGAGGGAAAGCATAACCCACAAAGATCAGAAGAAGGTTTAGACACCAAATAAGAATTCCAAGCACTTAATACAGGAAGCTCTACTTTCTGAAAAGAAATACTGACTGCAGTACAACTGGGATTTGTTTGTTTGCTTCTGGCCACGTGTATTCACGTCTGTCAGCACAAGCCACAAGAATTCAGTATGAAACAGGCTGCCAAGTTCCTGAAGTTTGGAAGCCCACACTTTTCTTTCCTCATGCATGGACAATGCACAGAGCTGCACTGAAGGAGCTGAGCAAAATTTGGTGTGTCAGAGGGAAGTTCTGGCCTAAATTAATTATAAAATCATAACGTTATTTAAGACGACAAAACAAGGTTTCTGAAAAAAAAAATTAAAAATGGATCTGTAGCTGTAACTTCAAATATATCTAAGAATCACAGTGCTGGAAGTGGACCTTGAGGAATAATCAACTATACGTACATCATTCCTGCCAAATACCCATTTAATCCAGTCTAAAAAGACCTCAAGGAAACAAGCTGCACCTCCTTTTCACAGGTGATAAGTTTCCTCTCTTCTTTGAGAGATATGGTCCTCTGGACAGAAGTCAGAGCCAATTCAAAAATGGTAAGACAAGCAGTGAATACATATAAATACTCATTGTACAGATAAAGAAAGGCAATTAAAATAGAGTGATGACTGAAAAGCCCTTAAACTGGGGGAATTATCCTGACACAAAGACACTTTACTAGTCAGTTCAAGTAAGCAAAATTATACTTGCACTTGTTCCTGTGGTATTTAGTCATATTCTGTGTGCTGACCCTTTCTTAAACTTTAATCTTTCCTTGAAAGTACTAGTAAGTCTTACTCAACCCAGTTATCTATACGTCAGCCATGGGCAAAGACAGCTTGCTTGCTTCACTTGATGTCACTCTCATTTATCTTTGCATTCTCATCAGCCCCCAGAGAGGCTCACAGGCAGCCCCTGGCAAATTGCTCAATCTTTTCTCTATGCCAACATTTTAAAGGTTCCCTTTGATCTTAGCTGCAAGTCCAGGGCAACTAAACATCACCAGACTAGCAGAATCTACAAAAATAAATCATAAGTTTTTTCATTGTTTTATTGTCCTCAAGGACCCTTGGCATTTTCTGGAGTAGATCTTCTCATAGCCACTCTTTCATCTCTAGTAATTTTTTTGTTCCAGCCCTGTTCAGTGTAACCCTGAATTCCCACAGAAAGTCACATGTAAGCATAAGTACACTTGTTAACAACAACAAAAAAAAATTAAAAAGTACACATATAGAACTCACTTGTATTCTTTAGTCACAAATGTCTTTCCTGATTAACACATCTTTCAAGATCTTTATAATAAACCAAATTAAAGCTGTGCACCCAAATACCTTCTGATTTTATAGCCAAATCATATATGTGTAGTGGATGTTTTGCTTAGGGAAAACTATCTTAAATTTAGTTTGCACTGTAGCTATGAAGTCACAGAATACCAGGTTGGAGGGGACCTCAAGGATCATCTAGTCCAACCTTTAAATCATGCAGTGCTATTTTTTCCTCATGCTTCGCTACGTATTAAACTAAGGAGACTAGATGGATAAAGGCATGTTTCAGCCTCTAGTGGTTTGATTTATATTTGGATACATTATTATTTTTAGCTATATAGAGTCATGAGTTGTAAGTATTCTGAAAATCAAACGAGAAACAGATACTAGGTTTACAAAACTAGAAGAAACTTTTTGCTCCAACGTGACAAACACAATACCCTGATTCCAACAGAGCTGCCAAACTGGCAAAAGCTTTAAAACAATTGGATTTATAGAACTTTTTGCTGCTAAAATTTTTACAGCTTTAAAATGCAGACACAGCAGAACATTTCCTCATTGATATCCTGCAGCTGCCTTTTGCAATTTACACATGCTAAAATCTTCTTTGTGCTCCTGACATAAAAAGAAATTAAAATCTATTTTCCTGAGGTCTTGATTTCTAATAAGTGTGGATTTATAGGCATATCAACTGGCTAAGCAGAAGCAGATACTACATCTACAAACCTAGTATATAACCTAGGTGTGAGCCCAAACTACCCAGAGGGGACTGGGGATTACAGCAGGGCCCATCCCACAGTACCTGAGAAGAAGCGCAGGCCAGGTCCAAAGATGGCAGCCAGCTTTAGCCATGACCCCGGCAGGTAGGTTCATGAGGATGAAGCAGATCTGAAGCCAAATTTGGTGGTCAATCCACAAGTGAGAATCAGACACTGTCTAGAGATTGCCAGACAGACCCATAGTGAAAGGACAACTCTGCCATTCCAATCCGGGAAGCCCAAAGAGTAGCCAGCGTCTGCATCAACAGGGCCCTCAAACAAGGGCAAGCATAGCTGTGGCTAAACTGAAGACTAAGACTCCTCCACCATAAACCAAACCAAACTAAAACCAAACCAAACAAGCACTGGCCCAGGACTGAGCTTAAATAGTGCTCCTGGGCCCAGGGGTGTGGCTGGAAGCCCCCACCTGAGGCTCATCAGGGCCATTAAAATCCATTAGCAGGGCACCTGGGTAGAGGATCTTAAAAGGAGTGGGATGTTGGCTCGGTGAAGAGCACACCATTAACCCTGAAGAACTGCAACAAGTGAGGGTTAAATCTTATTCTGATAATAATAATGGTACCCCTTCATAGTGGTATCATTAAAGGAAAACAGAAAATTAATCTTTGGTATAGATGGAGCAAATGAAGTTGTTTATATCTTTCAGTCTGCCTAAATTCTTTCTCTGTGACAATTTAGTAGCTCTGTTAACATTTAGGATTTTTTTTAGCCACACCAAAGTATTTGTGTGAAAACAAATTTGCTCAAATGACAGCACAGCTCAGTAAAAAGTAAAAGGAAAATGAATTGGCTCTAACAGGACAGGTTTCCACTGAACTCATTCTACACCGCTACTCAATGTGTTCTACAAATTAGACAGGTGATTTTCTTATCTACAAGACATTCAGAATGTGTTCACATTGTGCTCATGTATAAATGGAAAAAAAAGAAAAAAAACAACCCACAAGTCATCTCAACCCAAGGTGAATCCATCTCTCACGGAATCAATTAGGTTTCTGCAAAGGCAATTGCTTTACAGCAACCAGAAAACCAATAAAATTCAGAGAAAGCTCCTACTGGCAGACACCTCTAATAAACACACCTCTCATATGCTCAAATGGCTGAGATTTTTTATACTATCTTTCATCCAAGCAATTTCTCCATTACTGTGTTTTCCTATGTACTTATTTGGCTTAGCTGCCAGCAGAGTTTATTTTCAGCTGGTTTAAATGCATTAAAAAAATAAAAATAAAAAAAATATTACAGATATAACACAGTCACTATTCACTACATAGGGATGCCTGCCCTGTTTCTAGCAAAGCACACATTTTAACAGCAACCCAGCTACTTCACTGAGGCCAGAGAATAAGGGTCACCTTATTAAGAGTCTTACTGGTGGAGCCACTTGGAGAGACTGAAAATGTTGAGCTACCACAGCAAGGAAGAAAGGAGAAATAATGTCAAAACCTAGTCCAAAACTCTTTTGACACAAACAGCCTATCCTTAATCCCTTGCATAATTTAATTCAAATGTAAGCATAATGTAGTCTGGCCTTTCAAATACCTTTTAAAATTAAATTTCTTCCTGTTTCCTACAGGAAACAAACTTTTTACACATCAGGAGGGAGTATTCAAACCTCCACAAGCATTAGCACCACTCAGCATTTTAAATTTGTAAAGTCTGGAGCAATTAACTCAGAGTAACAGTTTATTTCACAGTGTTTTGGAAATGACACAGTGTGCAGACAGTTTCACAGCTCATCAGTTTTAGAACATTTTATAAACAAGTGCTTGTAATTTAGGATTAGTTATCATCTAACTCATGTACAATTTTCTAATAAAGACAAATGATTAAATAATCATTCAAAAGATACTTTTAATTCCCAGTTAGAAAACCTATAGTAAATCTAAAAACTCTGACATGTTTCCAACAGTTCTTTCTTTCTGGCTGATTACCAAAGACAAATTTTTATTTATCTGCAAAATACTGTTCTGTCTGAAAGTGATGTGTCACAAATGGAAAAAAGTTCATTTTGTTTGGATGTTTAAAGCGGTTTGTTTTGTGCAAATGGTGAACATATTTTAAAATTCTGCATAGTCCTTTTTAATAGACCATATTTATTACCGGCACATTTCTGATTGAAATTAGCATTTTTTTCTTTTTTAATTTCACACATATTACTGGACAGTTGTATTTTAGCCCGACCACACTTGTATCTTGAGTTAGCACAAAGCAACAAAATGGTCTGTGTGCAAAATTCAGTGCAAGGTTGTCCTAGTTTAACACAGTTGGAGGACAGATATAACAAATGACTCAGGAATATTCTGAGCAGTGGTAAACAGAAGATAACTGCTAGTGCATGAACAAAGCCATTACTTCCCTGTTCCCCTATAAATTGATTTAAAAATTAAAAATGGTTAATTACTATATGGCTCTTTTGTCAATGTCAGAATTAAAAGTGTTAAGATGATAGCAGGCGTTCCTCCAAAACCATGCCAGGACTATTTTTTTTCTCTTGTCAGTTTATGTTCAGAACAACTACATACTCAAATTCTTACTTCTGGAGTTTACAAATATCTTCCAGCAGCAGTCAGCAGTGCTTGCTTACATGAACAAAGGGCCCATAAAGAATATGACTGTGTCTTTTAGAGTATTCCCTGCAAAGTAGTAATTTTGTTTAACACCCACACATGAAGAGATGTTGAGCCTCTGCTACAAACAGGTTCCTCAACAATGCACACCTGTGATACGGCTTCAACTGCCACATCTGTTAGAGGGATTAAAGTCACCCTGCAGCAGCATTTACACAACATTTGGTGGTGAAATGCTGAGTAACATCAAGCAAAGGCCTCTGTGATGTTAAAAAACAGAGCACTTGGGAGGCAGTGGGGTTTGAGATGCTTAGAGCATGCGGCCCAGCCTTAAATTACTAGCTGACGCAGGCTTCAGAAAGGAGTTGTGGCCACATCCCCTTTCCATTCCCAATGGCAAGTTCTCCCGGGACACCTAACTTTCCCCTTAGAGTAGAGGAGCCAAGGCTGTCAGAGCTCTTTGTGTGACATTCTAGCATGGCAAATAGAAGAAGATAATAGATATGAAGAAATCGGGAGAAGCTAAAAATCAACTGTTAAACAATAAGTTAAAAATAATTTAAAAAAAAAATCATTTGAGGGCTATGGATAAAAGTGTTGCCCCTTAGGCTTATGTCTCCAGACTAATGTAACAGAGTTAGTACAGAAAAGTTATGAAGAAAAGATGTGCTAATAGGTATAGCCTGACAAGAATTACAATGAAATCCCACATGAAATTTACCTGGTTTTGTTTCCCTACAGCTCCCAAGTGTGGAGGATTTCCCTGGGACATTATCTGGGGTTCACAAGCTTTTCCAAGAGACTGGATGATCCATTCCAAGGGACTGTTACTTCAGTACTTTGCAACAAACTAGCTGGGTGTACTTCACCTTTTTAAAAGATGCCCTTATAAACTGGGCATTCTGTCTGCTGTTTGCCTCCTTGCTGCTGCTAGTGTCATAAAAAGTGAGGTCTGGCAACGTGAGAGAAGAGTAGCTTTTGGGTCATTTGTCTTCATTGCTTTTTCCTATTTGTAGAAGGGGTAGCTATGCTAGTGTGTAAGCATAATGGATTAGACTTTTGACAAGATGCAATCTCATAGAAAGAGAAGCTTAAAATTCAGTTATAGTTAAAGTTTAGCTTGCGTTCAAAACCCCTAAAGTTTTCATCAGTCCTAAACAATACTCTAAAAGTATTTTATGGGGATGCTGTGCCATGTCTTTCTATTCTCATCAAAAATTAAAGACAGGGCATGTAGAAAGAAGACTTTACTCCAAAGCTCCACACAGTAAAAGAGCACCTAAAATTTTATATAAAAGTGCTATATACTTTTGTTCTTTTTGTAGCCAGTGCAAAGGCAAAATAATTCTGTTTCCTAAGAACAGCCAATGTTACGTGGTCAGAAAAAGACCAATCCATAACCCAATTGAGAAAGCAGTGGTTTACACAACGACTGAAATTTTCACTTTGCTGAGTATTCTTCACACTTATTTCTAAAGAAATAGTACTCTGTTTGTTTGTACTGCTGTGTACTTTATAGGTCTCTACCATCGGACACAAGGCCCCCATCACCTGTTCTTGCTGTTGATGCAATTCACTCTCAAACGACTCACACAAACAGGAAAACAAGGACTTTGTTATGAAGAGGACATTAACAACTGTATGATGCAACTGAAGAGCTTTATACCTACTGACAGGATCTTCAGGTTGCAAAACCCACTTGCCACATACTGCAAAAGTACCAGGGGAAGTTGACGTGTTTCACTTGCAGACTAGTACTCATGCAATAGGAGGGCAAGATGGAAGAAGTTTCAGGATCCATCTAATAATTCTGTTGCAGAGCTTGGGATTAGTACTCTGAGTAAAATTCCTGGAAACAGGAATGAAGTATGAGACAGGGACTAAGACCCCTGTCATAATGAAATCACAGCTTTTCTCCTGGGTGAGTGCTTTGGGGAAAAGATGCTTATGCAGAACAGATGCTTCTGGTGTCTCTAACCTGCCTTCAGACTGATCTCCACACAGGGCTAATTTAGAGGAGGTAATGGCTACCATTCCTTATAAAAATGTGCTTTTGGGCTGGGTCATGTTTAGCCAAATGCCACAAACTCTGCAACAAGGAAAGCCACACCACCTCCTGCAGCACTGGGGATTCAGTAGAGGCCCTTAAGGGACAGCCTTACATTTCAAGCAGAGCTTTTGTCTCAAAATTACTTATGAGCACAGGAATAAACATATCATAGGGCATATACTGGGAATGGACAGCTCAGTGATTCTCGGTCGGGTTTACAGGGCTGCTAAGGCTTGCTTTAATCTGTCATAGCACAGCCAGCTCCTAGGGACCATTCAAGCATAGACAGAATGAATGGGTGGGCTCCAGACTTCTCTGTGCCCCTACTCATCTCTCTGATCAAGAGTTGAGCTTAAACTCCAAAGGTATTCCTAGAATATGGCAGTGACTTTAACAGACTAGCTCAAATGCTAACCTGTTAGTCTAGATCTGACTGGGTCATTACTGATTAAGTAACAAAGAGTATGTCAAAAGTATTTGTGGGTGCTGAAGCAGGCATCCATATCATGGTGTTACTTATCAACACTATCTGTGGCAGAGAGAAACTGCAACAAGATCCATGAGCTGCTTCTCAGGCAGGCACTGCTGGGGAGCAGTGTTTGCCCTATCCCCAAAGACACTGGCTTGCTTAATATTTTAAGTGTCATGTACTGTCCACTAGCAGGAAATACTATTTAAAATAAATTTGTTTTCATATAAACCAACAACTGACATTTTCTCTAGCTGCTACTAATTTTGATTAGGAAAAATCAGCCAACCCTTTTACTGGTTGCATAATTAAAGAATCACGCTGTTCTTTCTGTGGTGTTTCTTGCTTATAATTTTCCACTGTAATCCATTAAGTGTTAACGGAATTAGCAGGGATTTAACCCACCAGGTTTAATCAACAGTACTTCTCATACATCAGCATTTATCCTCAGAGAACTGTACATTAAACAGTGGTTCTAGTGAATTATCTGACCTTTCCCTGCTCAAGTTTGTACCTCTGATTACAACTTTCCTTGGTTTAGTATCGAATAGTGCAAGGTCAAACCCTGCCACAGCACTTGCAGATTTCCTCAAGAGGTTCACGGAAATGGCCTATCTGCTTGTAAAAACCATGACTGCAAATGTGTTTGGATTATCTACATATTTTGTATTCATGAGGTTTACAGTTCTAGCTTGCAGCCAGGAAAATTGCTTTGATTTTTTGTAAGTCTCTAAGCAGAAGGCAAATAAAAAATATAATACGCTTACTACCACACACAGTTCTTTAAACTCCTGCTACATTTCCCCTGACAATTCCCTTTCTATCAATGTTCCTGTCCTGGACTATCTCCTTGAAATTTGCTGACATGGTAGCGAAGGACATCTTCCAGTTGACATCTTTTAAAATTAATTCTGCTAAAGAACATTTATTTCTTCTCTTGTAGCTAAAAGCAACTAGATTTAATTCCTGAGTTAGAAAGAAACAAACAACATGAATAAATGGTCTTCATCTTCAGAACATCATTATTTTGCAACACAATGGGTAGGTTTATCTAACTGAACCCTGAAGTCCAAGTATCGAGCCCAGCTCTCATCCCCCAGTCAGACTAGAAGGAGCTGACCAAATACATTATTGACAAACAATACATTCCTCCACTTATATCGATACAGGCTCAAATCGATACAGTAGAGCTTCACGGAGTGTGCATCATGGATTTATTTCAACAAAAACATAGAATAAAAATGTGGCCTAGAAAATGAGCCACAAACGGCCCAGCAGTTAGGGCATTCAAACAGCCCATGGAATACCTCCAAGTGTCCATCTTGTTCTGGAACAATTAGAGAGTATACATAAGGTCTGTAATATTCCATTTGCTCCTGGAGTTTGAGCATGACTGAACTCTGTGGGAACAATTCCAGTCCTACCAATGGACCTGGACCAGTCTTCAAGAGTGCAACCAACCATTAGCATCGCCAGCATGCAAAAATTATGCTTGTCCCCTTCTCTGAAAATTAGGTGAGAGGCAGAAGTAACAAAGCAAACTCCAGTCTCACTGGCTGGTGCTTTACTCTCAGCACCTTAGGTCTGTGTCACACCCCTACCTCACCTGACCTCCACATCCCCAGCCTATGACCACACACTGCTCTCCAGGCCTTTCATCAGGAAAACAGCAAAATAGCATTGGAGGCTTTGAAAGGTCTCCTCCTTACACAATGATTCAGCTTCTGTCATCTTATTTCCAAGTAGTTCAGTTTTGGCTGGCCAAAGGTTTTTCAAACAAAGTCTACTACAGGAGCCTGTTACACTCGTTTTCTTCCTAAAAAAACCAACAGCTTGCATAGCCAGTTTCATACAGGAGAAGATTCATCTGCTTTGATTAAGAATACTGAAACCCCCATCCTTCTCTTCCATTTTCTGTATCCATTTTGTATTCCAGCTCTAAATACCTGACTGGAATTTCAGTAGGATGCTAGCATGACTCTGAGGCTCCCCGAGGAACAAGGGGGTATTTCAGCTCCGGCCCATCACTACTTCTAGAATACTAATGATTTTTGCTCTGTATATTCCAAGCCATTTGATAATTACATCCACCATTATGAGGTGCAAAATCCAGGACATAATGCAGAGTACAGTTGGCACATTTGCACTTAAGAAAATATTATACCTACTGGAGTCAAATTCACACTCTGCTGGAAATTTAACAGCTTTTCCTCCATGAAAAGACTTCAATAGCATCATGATATTGGTACATTTTGTCCCTCCATGATGTAGGTCAGTGATCATGTTTTAATAAAGGAGAGTGCTTGTTTAAAAGACAGTAAAGGGAAGCTGTTTTTTTGATTTAGTTTACAATTTGAAAAGGCTTCAATAAAAACAGTACACGAAGTGCTGAAGCAAAATAGATTAAAAAGGAGGCTGTCTTTCCATAAAACACAGAATGACATTTACAGATGTATGTCCACGCACCACACAGTACTAACAACTGAGCAAGGACAGCAGTCTCCTCAGCATCATCTTTGATACAGTTTGTTCCCTTGCCGTTTAAAATCTCAATAGACAATGCAGAAGAAAATGCTGTCTCCTGCTGCCATCTGTAAGTATTTTGGCCCAATCAGGCACCAAAGGAAGGGGTTTTTTAAAGCTGTAACAACAGGTGTGTGAGAAATGTGTTTGTCTTGGATGCAAAGTGTAAAATGAAGGTAAACGTAGCTGTGTTCGTTGACTGCTGCTGTTGCCACCAGGGAAGGCAAACTGCAAGCTGCCTGTCTTCTCCTCTGAACAGTTACAAGGAGCCTGGTCTAGGAAGGGCTACCAGTCTGTCAGCTCCATGAAGTAGATTTAGAGGAGGCACCTGAAGGGCAGCAAGCCCACGCTATCAGCACACAGCAGCACTGCTGCCTGTCCCCCTGCCAGTCGGTGCAAAGGACAGCCAGGAATTCTCCACAAGCTGCTGTCACCCCTCTGGTATTCAGAGCAGACACAGAAGAGAAGATACTAAGAAGCTGTCACAAGGAATAGCCAAAACTGCTGCATTTTGAAAGATTAGGGAGAAAGAAATAATGAGGATAAAGGGTAGCCAAGAAGGCACTGGAAGGATAAGACAATCTGGAATTTCACCATTAAAAAGTAATTGTTAAAAGCAGTGAAGAGCAAACTTGGTGAAGTGACACTGCTAAAGACATGCTCAGTGGAGACTGGGGAAGAACACAGAAATAGGCTGTAAAGGGGAATGGGCTGTATAAAGCATTCTCAGCAATGTAAAAACCACGGGAAGACGTGAGAAAAATGCAAACATTTGTTCCTAATTCAAAACAATTTATTTTAGTGTGTTATGGGAACCTGTCGAATGCTGATGGAAAGGAAATAATCAAAGAGGATTTTTATTTAAGAAAAACTCCCTTCAGTACTACAGCTTCCTTGCAACTCAGTGGGAAGCATTCGAGTAAAGCAACCAATGAGCGTAAGTCACTTCTCAGCAGAGTAAATAAACTCTCAGTTCCTTATGCACTGGGCAGATTGCTGTCTGTACCTGAGCTACCTAATCTGAAGCTCATTCAGGCATCTCCATGCTGCACTGCAGTCACCTTGTTACTACGGCATTAGCATAACAAAAGTCTGAGAAATGGGGGCCTTTGCAGGTACCTGTACACCTTCAAATCCCGAAGGTTTGCTGTCTTCCCACTAATCTGTTGTACAGGCTACTGTACTTCATAGAGCTGATTTGGGGGAGATGAAAAAAATAAAAATAAAAAGGCTATTTGTTGTCATAGAAACAGTAGGACACCGTGCTTCTGTGCAGGCTGATACGTGAGGATATTATTGTTTGGCCTTTTTCCAGGCAACCAGATTGAGAAACACTAAAAAGCTTAAAAAAAAAACCCTGAAATTTTGCCAAACAATCAGATGTACAATTTCCACAAACACATTCAAATATTTACTGTTTGTTGTGGACAAATTTTAAAAGCCTGGGGCATGGGAAACACTGTTGAAAAAAAAAAATATTCTTGACCCCCAACAAAACCAATTGAGCAATAGGCATCTTGTGGTTGCTGGAAATGTCCAAAAATCAGTTATGAAAAGGCAATTAAAACAACAGCAAATTGTCTTCAGTTCCCACCACTTAGCCGAGGCTAATATTTTAAAAGCCTATAGTTAGCACAGTAATTAAGGTTAATACTGCAAAAGCAGCTATCCCAAGGGTTTAACAGCTGGCAAAGAGCACCACTAACTGAGAGGCAGGTAGGGTGTTCATGACTGTTCCTTTATGTTATATTCTTTCTAACTGGAGAGTAACAGCATCAGTAAATCACTAAACAGAATGCATAGTAGTGACCCAACCTCCTAACACTCCAGGTAAACAGCTGTGTTCCCCTAATAGTTCCAGAGGAAGACAGGTTTACACCCAAGTTAAAAATCATTGGCCGCGGACACATAGGGCAATTGGAAGTGGTTCAGATCATCTCATTTGCTTTGGGCAAAAAAAGTTTTCTTTTACTGGAACATCTGTTTTGTTCTGGATTTTTTTTTTTCCTTGTATTTTTTCTTAAAACATGTTCATCCTCCACCTTCTGAGTAGTATTTCTTGGTTATGACAGAGTAAAAAGAGAATTCTGAACGTGTTGTTAGTTCATAGAAAAGGTGGATTTTAAACTTTTTGATCTGGAAAAAAAGAGTATGACTAGGACAGACTATGCAAAAGTTCAGCTGTATGCTGAGCACAGGTTGGGGATAGGGGGAAGGGGAAGCAGTTTAGAGAATAAAGGTGACCTCTCAAACCATTTGCATTGAAACTTCCCATTCTTATCACAACAGTCCAATTTACTCTCCATCTGTTCCAAATAGTTCAGAACCCTGTCCCATTTAGCATAGAAATCACTTCTCCTTTGCTGAAAACCAGATAAAATGATCCAAATGGCCTTACATGTCCTATATGAAGACAAAACAAAGAATAAATAAAATAGCCCTGTGGCTTGAAAACAGTCTTTGTCATGGAAGCATGACATCATCTGACATCTATGAGTTAACAACAAACAATTCTATTGCTCTATAAAATTATTCTGTTTTTCTTACTGAAGGAATCTGCTTCTGTTACAGGATAGATGTTACTCTTCTCCTGTCTCCAAAAAACCATCAGATGTAAACATGCAGTTATTCAACTCGCAGCTCACTCACTCAGGCTATGAGACTGGATGGACACGACACTAAACTGAGCCGTGAGGAAAGTAAAGCAAAACTGCTGGAGGAGTGATTCCGGTGGGAGAGCTGTTCTTACATTTAAAGTCTAATTTCTCCTTGGACAACAGCCTAGGGCTGCAGCCAGCCAAACAGCCTCCTCTTGTGCCAGATTCAGCATCCATACTCTATTCCTGCTTCCTTTTTTGGGTTTAGGCCCTTCACATTCAACATAATTGCCACCTCCAGGAGCAATCTAACGTGATGCAGGAGGGCATATGCCTTTGGGAAAAGAATAGCATGTGAAAAACAAAACTGTCAGCAAAAGGCTAGGAATTTACACTGTAATTGGTTTTGCATTATGTCAATAATTACATGAAACAGAACATCAGGTTAAATGTTACCCCACACCCCCAACCCCTCAAAAAAAAAACAAAAAAACAAACCAAAAGCTGCCATTTTCTAGAGTCTCCTTCCTTCATTGGCTATTCGGACTGATGGCTCTTGTTAGAGCTCAACAAAAGAGGGGAGCTGGGAAGCCCACAGTGGTACTGTTTCTGACCGAACCATAGAGTACAATCACACAGTGACTTTTAGCCTGCGCTCCACTTCAATAGCAATCCTGTGTGGCCACCAGCTGTGGAAAATCCAGACCAAGCCTTTTTCCTTTCCCTTCATACGCTGAGTAAGTACTTTTTAAAGACAAAGAGGGTTTGATTAGCTATGCCACTTTTTCTGAGAGAGAAGTCATGACTTTCACAGCCCATGAGTTTGGCTATATACTTGATCAGCAAAACACTCCACTTGTCAAAGCCTCTGATGATCCAAGCAGAGTATTGTTGGACACTGCTGCATTTGTAGTTATTAATTGATTTTGCCTGTAATTCTTTACTGGACTGCACCTAGAGAGAGATGTCTGTTTCTGGAATTTGCAGACACTGTGATGATATCAATAAATAGTGACAACATGATGCAGATGAACATGGCAAAGTCCAGTTGGTTTTGGAATTATCCCTCATTTCACAATAGTATAACAACAGCTATTAACGGACTTGACAGACTTTTATTTTGCAGAAGGTCACATAATTATTTTAACGTGATAAAAAAATAGTTGGATCTGGAGTCCCTGGACACCACTTGGAGATGTGGAACACAGTGAAAATACAGTGAGATATATATGCATAACTTGAAAATAGTGATATACTTACTTTTGTTAGCTAAAATCTAACAGTAAATTCCAGTATATTTCAAATACACAAAATACTCACATGGGCTTTCTTATACTGATTTAGGTCTCAGGAACAATAGGACATGTCCATTTCAGGACATAGGAAGCAAACTGCAGTGACATAGTAAAAATCATAGTGCTCACATTTTATGCATTTGTGCCAAGCCTGAGTATGAGAAAACAGCTAATTTATTCTAGGGAACACTTCTTCAGAATATTTTCTGGAAGGTAAAAGCAAATTCTTGAAGGTTGCATGTTCTTCTTATTAGATGACAGGAAAATGAAGGTGATTGGTATACAAAAGACAAGGAGTCGGACTAAGACATAAGCAGCAGGTATAACTGGGCTGAAGTGAACCTCTGAAATGTCTCTGCATGACAACTGCAGGTTCGTGACATTCCTGTGGCTATGAATTTTTCTTCTGTCATGTCCTCAAGAGGGGCTGTCCCAGTCTGGGGAATCAGTTTTTCATGGGAAGCAAATTAATTTATTAAAGAGTGACATCCCCCCAAAAGCCACAGATTCTATTTGGGAAGACATTGGGGCCTGTTATATGGTCAGTCTGGAGAGATATTGTAAAGATAGCTCGGAGAAATTGCTTATAACCAAACTGAAATTCTCGGATCCAGAGACTACTCGGATTTTGCTTCAGGAAAGAAGTAATGGGTGTCCAAGGGAGAAGCATACGCTGTGCCTGGGTCACACAATGAGTGCTGCAGTACCAGCTGGAAGAAATCTGGCAAGAAACTTGTGGATAACCAGAATCTGCAACTAAGGAAAACCAGAGTAGACCTTGCACAACAGAGAACACTGACAGTAAATGTAATTTTCCCCTCCTTATGTATCATTTATATAATACTAGAAAATTACAGTAATAACCAAAGAGGGAAAAGCTGGAAAGAAAACAGCTGATGTCATGAGAGTAGGGTTAAATATATCAAGAGAGCAAGGTTAAAAAAAAAAAAGATTATGCTAAAGCATCAACTGAAAAGCTGATGTTGCACTTTTTTGCTTGTTTGTCTTTACTCTTGTATGAAAAGCCTGTTTTGATTTTATTTCTGCTTCTTTTTACAGATTCATAATTTATTGCTGCAATATACAAAACTCACTGCTCATGTTTTCACAGTGGAACTTTCCTTTGCAAGTATTAGAGACGTTGGAAAAGGCGTATTTATCTGCCCTCTGCTGGAAACACCCAGCACAGCTCCAGCACTGCCAGCACCGTCTTACCTGCACCGTGCAGAATGGTTCCCCCTCCACATACAGAAGACCCAACCTCATTATGGATTCAGCAGTTGCATGCAGGTTGGATTTCATTTAACGTACCTAATCAAAATAAACTTTGTCTTATTTGCCCAGTAGTGACTTTATTATATGAATGCTGGTGTCCAAACTAATCCCACTTAAACTGGGGTAAGTAAAAAAGTATCCGTGGAAGCCAAGAGAATGATACAGTTACAAACCTGTGTAAACGAAAGCTGAATTACACTGTTAGAAATGTATCTGGGAAAATATGGATTGCTACCTTCACAGGTAGAGGCACTTTACATATACTATAGCCATGTCTGTGGAAATACAGTACTGATCCAAGTGGATTAAATCCTAAACCACCTGAAATTTAAAAACAAACAACCAAACAAACAAAAAAATACTCACCAGAAAAACCCACCAAAGTTACCAGAAATTTGATTGTTATTCATCGGATTTTTTTTTAACTTTCTGCAGACACTTTTGATCTGAGTCCAGCCAGCTTCTTCAAAAGCTTGCCATGTGCACATTACAGGATCATTAGGAAAGACTGACTGATTTAATGAAGATCACAAGAAGACAGAGGGCTCAACAAAACCACATTCAGAAAGAAACTGATGCTAATCAAAACCAGGGGTAGACAGGCCTGTGCTACACCAGCCACCCCAGGACACTGAGCAGGCAAAGGAGCCACTAAAAACCACTAAACAATGTCCAGCCCCATTACCACATTTATTATTCTTCTGAAGTCATTCTGAAGTCATTCTTGCCCATCATTATCAGAAAATATTGTTTCTCCTTAAGCATTCTCTTTCCTTGACTTCCAACAGTTCCTTTAGCTAGCCTTTTCTTCTTTTTTTTTTTTTTTTTTTGAGGGGAGAATAAGACAAGGATTCAAGCATCCGAGTGAAACATGCATTTTTCCAGCAGTTCTGCAATAACTTAGTAGTGATGGCAGTCACAAGACAGGAGACTTTCTTGCAGTACTTCTACTCTTTTAACTTAAACTGTCATCCTAACCCAGAATTCTAGATAACATACAAGAAAAAGCATGGTTAGCTAAAACTGGCAGAAACCCACTAATTAGCACGCAAATTGTATTCTAAAAGCCACAGTTTCTTTGGCCTGCTCTGCATTCAGCTCACCTCTTCCTATAAGTTGATTCATACCAGCCAAACCTCAAAGAGCCCAAAAGTTCTTGTAAAGACAGCCTTTAGGGTTCTAAGGCACAGCCGAAGCATTGCTCTTCATGCTTCACTATAGATGCATTTTACATTAGTTAGTCCATGCATGATAGCACATCTTCAGCATACAGAGGGTGTGTATTGTCACATTGTGTATTGTCACAATGCAAAACCAGCACACTGGCCATCACACAGCACTTTTTCTGGGCTTGGCTTCACCTACTGAAAGGCTTCACCCTTTCTGTTTTTCTTTTCTGATGGAAAATTACATCATATTCAAAACTTACAGAACTGTCTCCTAATTTTACTTACATGATGCTTTGATCCTGCTAGTATTATATCTAGAATTTTTTTATTATTATTGTTTTCTTCAAAGAAACATTTCACTCCCTGTGGAGACGCTGACTGAATTGCATTCCATGGGCTTAACTTTCATAACAAAATTTACACTAGAGAAACATAGGATGGTAAAGCCATTTAAATAAAACATTAGCCTGTCCTCTTCTACCTTTCATGCTGTTATTTTAAATCAATTTTTAATCAGTTCTTACCCCAGATACATTGCTCCTTTACCAAGTACTGTTAAAAGCATTTCTAAAAGGGCAATTTAAACACAGTGCCAAAGCTGCTCCTTAGAAGCCCTCTGATTCACATTTGTCTCTGGTATCAGCTTCAACCACGATGCCTTTCCTTTTTATACAAGTTTCTAGATGTGTATGTGAGCTGTGTTTTGGACTACAATCCCATTTCTGCCTTCTGGGCTTGCTGAAAAGGATTCTCTATTAAACAGGAGGCTTTCAAAGCTGCAAAGAGCAGAAAGGAATCCATCTACCACAGATATTTTAGAACTTCCTCCTAACATTCTGTTTTAAAACATACAACTGTAAGAAGTCCCAGCTAGCTATGCTGATATAAAATTTGGTCCTGTTTTGTATGACTGAAGCTTTCTATTACAAAAAAGGAGAGGATGAGGTCCATGATTCATAATACATAAATGAAAAAAATTACAAATATATACAGCCAACACTGCTTAGCAATTGTCTTTTCATTGGAAACTCTCCTACTGTTTCTCATTTGCCAGATTTTAAGCATTCTGCCTTCGCTTACAACACAAATGTCTACAACAGACTAAGGTGTTTTGGTTTTTTTGGGGGGCAGGGAAGAAACCAAAACCAACACACACACAACAAATAAACAAACTCAAATTCACCTGTTTCTCACCACTACAAATTTATCACTTTCACTGGGAAGTTCTAACTCGTCTATCTTTGAGGTGAGTTCAGATGAGGAGTATACTTTTGTTACGCTTTGTCACCACCAAAATCTCACTAAATCCTCCCCGAATCTTAACCAGTGTAGTGAAAAAAATAATGGACTTTGAGAGATGAATCATCTGAGGAGAATCTCTCACTGAGTACATTCCAGCACTTCATACCAGGTGGTGAAACCATAAACACACCTGCCTACAGGCAAGGCTGGCTGACCCAGGGTAGGCCTTCGCAGGACTCACTTGGCAAAGCCAAGGGTCCCCAGTGAGGCAAGGGGTACACTGGGCTTCCTGACTTCTCCAGTGTTTGGCTTTACACCTCTAACATTATATCCAGGTAGCCTTTATGATGTAATTGCACAATTTGTGACAGTAGTCTAAGATGCATGAAAATACAGGTGCGTTTTGCAAAAGTATCACTATTTTCACTGCTAGGTCACCTCCAGTGTAAACCCTTCAACCCTTGCCATAAAAATAAACACTAACTAAAATGAAACATTGCAGGTTAACAACTGTGTCAGAGCAGCAAAACCCTCTGCTGAATCTTTTGATGCCGCAGGCTGCATGATAGACAAATCTGCAGCAGCCACGTGTGCCTGTCTGTGCATCCTAATGCTGTAAACACATGTGAATTCCACACAGAAGGAACACTGCACACAGGTCACACATCCGCTGCCTTCGGGGAGCTTTTTCCCCGACTTCAGTCTGTAACAGTGTTCATTTATCAGGATGCAATACAAACCCCTTTTTCTCTGTAGCCAAGCAGACGTGACTGATGGGTAATGCTCAGCGGGAGATTTGGGGTCTAGTGGGGATTTATTCCATGAGGACAATGCTGTGAAATATTCAGTAAGACTGTTTATTATAGCACTACATTTCTAAGCTATTTCCAAGGTTGTCTGGGCCAATCAAATCATATAAATAAACAGCAACAGGCATCCTTGTTGACAATTTTGGACAAAAGTGAGCAAATGAAGTTTATAGGCTGACTGCATCCAGGAGAGGAAGGATGGAAAACGCTCTTTTAAGTACCAGCGACTGAGGCAGAAGTCATGCCCTTTCAATTTATGATCAGCAGACAAAAACTGATGGCACAGCATAAAACCAAGCATCATTAATCCCAGCCAGTTACTTATCTCCAGCATATGCCCTGTACTTTAACCATTACTGCTGTTCTAAAAGGAAAATTAAATAAAACCCAGAAGGATATGGATTTTTTTTTACTGGCTTATGCAGCTTCAGTTGACACAAGCCCTGTGCAGGATATTTCTAGAGACTTAGCATCTTACAGGCAAAACCGTAGATGTTAGCAAGGGATGATATCTGCTAAGCCATCTGTTCTATTTCACTGCCAAAGGAAAACTGTTCCTACTGCATATTTATTTGACTTTCCTATTAGTTTTAAATACTCCAGTGGATGAAGCTTCCACTATTCCCCTGGGGAGTTTGGACTCCCTACAGAATACTTTTCACGGGCAAGATGTTTTTCCTCATCTTCAGCTTAAATTTTCCCTTTTTAATGTCATCCTATGACCTTCATCGTCCTCTATATACTTCCATGTTTCAGTGCTTCTCAGGGAAGAGAAGCTGTACACATCAAGGACTGTTATGTAAATGGGTTTTAAAAGAGTGCAAACACAGAGGGGCTCAGAGAAAACAGCATCTACTCTCCTACTGGAGAATGGCTGGACAGTGAAGTCTTATGTTCCTCAGGTACAGGCATTATCCAAAATTTCTGGTAAGAGGGGACAAACAGCAGTTTCAGGGCACAAACTGTTTCTTCTGTCCATATAAAGCAGCAGCAGCAGCAGCATTTTGTTTCAAGGCTAGGGGCTCTGCAGAGGCACAGTGTGTAGCGTACCTTGGGGAGCATGGAGCCAGAGAGGCTGCAGAGACAGAGTTGGATGCTGTCTCCCCAGTCATCTGCCAACCTTGACTTCACATAGATTAACAACTGACCCAGTGTCACACTACCCCCCTGATGGTCAGATGGGTTCAGAATTACACAGCAAGCCCAGCATAATTGCTAGATGCGAAACTCTCAGGCTAGCATTTCAGAGTACACCATTTGGGATTTTTCCCCTCCCCGGCAGTTACATGTTAATATTCCTTGAATTTGGAGTGCTGATAGAAGGAACCCCATACAGGATTTTGTGCTGTTGTATATCTGCACTGACTACATTTTGCTTTCCTTAAAAATGTCAGATCTTAATCAGTTTTGATGCTTTCCTTCATTGTTTGCCTCTAGTATCTTTCTGTACACAGAGGTTTTTCTCCAGTGTAAAAGACTGCTCTGTAATTATGTTAACAACGAGGGGGTTTTCACTTAATCAGCCTCTTACACCCTTACTAATTTGGTGATTAGGTTAATTTAATTGAAATGAGTCCATTACAAAATTCAATGTATATTTTTGCCCTTGTTTTAATAACAGTAGAAGAACCCTTCTGTGTGTTTCAATCCCATTGAACTTGTACATCTAAGTAACATTTAAAAGCAGCTTGTTCAGAATGGATCACTTTTCTACACAGCTTAGGGTTGGGGGGGTTGTGTGGTTTTTTGTTGGGTTTTTTTTGCTTGTTGGGGTTGTTGTTGTTTGTTTGGGGCATTTTTTGTTTGGTTGGGCTTTTTGTTATTGTTGGTTGGGTTTTATTTTGGGGGGTCTGTGTGGGGCTCTGTGTGTGTTTTGTTTGGGTTTTTTCTTCCAGCAAATGAAGCTGACAAATTTAATTTCAGACAATTTCAGTACAAATTGCCTCTTTCACTATGTCTCACTATTTGCAATAGGAACATTGCTTCTTTTCTGGGAAGACAGTGGCCCATAGCAATACCAAGAAANCCGCCTTCTCTGCTGTCGCGGCGAGAGCTTGTTTGAGACGCTGGGACTAAAGCACCCGAGATCTGTAAGTGGTATTAACTTGGAAGTGAACTAATTAATCCAGTAACCACTTGTTGCCTGATTATACACCCTCTATAGGACACGGGGCAATGGGTGCAAGCTGGAACATAGGAGGTTCCATGGAAACGTAAGGAGAAACTTTTTCACAGTGAGGGTGACAGTGACACAACTGGCCCAGGCTGCCCAGGGGGTT
>VWZY01004133.1:154458-189762 GCA_013399075.1 Chloroceryle aenea
AGCCTGGTCTAGTGGGAGGTGTCCCTGACATGGCAAGGGGATTAAAACTAGATGATCTTTAAAGGTCCATTCCAACCCAAACCATTCTATGAATGCTATGATTCTACGTCCTGGCAGTTTTAATTAGTCCTGTGTGTTGCTGCAGATGGATAAGCAGACATTTGTAAAGACAAATAATAAGGCTACATAATTTATATCATAAATATAACATAGGTTTACTACAAGTTAATGCAAGTACTTGACATTTTCTATCAGAAGTTCAGACATCTTAATGGGGCTGCAAAAAGATCCAAAAGATGAAGTACAGCAAAGATTCCCCGCACAGCATCATGAAAAGTCACCAGAATGTTGGCTTATCTGTTATTTCTACCCAATGTACTCAGTCAGAGATGAGATTTCAAAGGTTTGGAGGGGGTGTGGCAACATGGAAAGAGTTAACTGCTTGGATTCAATTACTATCGGCAAGAGCTACACCACCTTTGTCCCAATCACAGGGCTCACATCAGCTTTCCTGTCAGAACAGTTCAATGCTGCTATTTTAAAAAGAAAACCAGCTGGTGTTAACCAGAGTGCAAAAAGAAGGGTGAATATTATGCAGTCTGCTTAGGCTAGTGGATTTGTGAACTTACTAGTACTATAGTTTCTTCATTACACATGCTATAGCCAGTTAAGTTGGGGGACAGGTGGGGGTAGAAACACATCTACATCCCAGTTAAAAACATTCCCTAAAGTATGCACTTAGAAAACCATTTCCATTATTTTCCAATAAAATGTTCTTAGGTGCCCTCATCTCCAGTAATATAAATTATAAAATTCAGAAATAGGAAAAGAAAAAGGGGAGAGCTACCTAGAAACAGAGAGGAAACTGCATGGCTGCACAGAAAATGGCCTCGGCCTTCCCACTGACTTCCAGGTTTTTTTTTTCTTTTCTGTATTTGTTTCACTAGAGTTCCTTTCCATTAAGTGTCACCGTGCTCCTGCAAAGGCAGCTGAACGCACTTTGGTAGATAACACTGATGAACTGTATCTTGTTTCAAATAATGAATTATCTCAACAAGAAAGGAGTGCCCTAATCAGTCACTGCCATAAAAGACCCACATGATAGGGAAAAAAAAAGTGACTTTAATTTTCAGAAGGAATCCTCTTCCTATTGGTAAGACGATGGGTTACACTGTTAGAATGGATGCTGCACCTTAAAAATCATCCTTGCAGAAAGATGAAACATTTTTCTCTCTACAGAAAGCCTGTCTTACAGAAATATAGACAAGAGGAGGAATTTCAGCCTGGGGAAGAATACGAATATAATCCCAAGAATTCACTTGAGGGATGAATTCCGAGTTAAAAAAAATAAATAAAGGAAAAAAAAAAAGGAGCATGCACCTCTAGGCAAACTGACCAAAGAAATAATAAAAAATGGAGTTAAACTTCCTGATTTGTACGTTCAGCACTTTTATATCCTTCTGGTCGTCTAGGTTCTGCTTCTGTTACAGAACATAACTCCTCACTGCTACCCCTTAATCTCACTACTGTTCACTTTCCAATTTTTTATTAGCTGTCTTATTTCTTTACACTGTGATTATGATCATATATACTATGATCATAACACATCACTATACATACAACTTCTACTATGATAAGTTGTTGGTACTTCAGAAATGTGCATTTAGATGAGGTGATGGGGATTTATCTTCAGCAGGCTTTCCTTAAAAAGAAAATCATCTACCACAACAGTAACGTCAATTTAGATGTGGAGAGGAACATAAAATAATTCACCCACAGAGTCTGTCTTTCCCTCTGCAAACTGATTAAAAAGAGGATTTGGTCAACGTGACTAACACAGTATAAAACGCAAGTGCTGCATTCAAAGGAAGACGCTTCAGATCACAAGGCCACAGGAGATAACAGGGTTCCAGTCTCCTTGGGCAATTACAGCTTCAAGTAGAAAACAACAGCTATCAGTAATGTCACAATGTGCAAAACTGCACACCACACCTGGGAGGAAGATAGCACGGGTCAGCCGAGTCCTGGCAATTAAGAAGCTTCTATTGCCTCAAATTACACCTGACTTTGTACGTACTTAAAACTAAACTCTTCCATAGTTCTACAGCCACTACCTACCCGTTAGCAAAGGAATTGCTAGGAAAGATGTAAAAGAACCCAAACAAACAACACCCAAAAAAAGTAAACCAGAAAAAAAGTCCTGAACCAACAGTAATTCTGAATGTAGTTGGGTAAGCATCAGATTAAAACTAACTTACCAAAACTGCTTAAGAAGAATGTGTTGGGTTTTTTTTTAGCAATACTATTTCTATATGATTATTCATTAGTCCTTGTACTGCTTAGATACTATGATCTAGATCAGATCAAATGGTGGCTTAACTTCCTAGCAAAAGCAGATACAGACACAAAAATAATTGCAAAGCCTCTACGACAGAGGGAACAATGAACTATATTACTGAATTAGGAAGCCATCCTCTCTACAGCCTAAAGCCATCTATGTGGGGGATTAGCAAGAAAATCTGGTTTAGTTCTGTTTAGCTCGTAACGGGGAGATGATCAAAGTGCAGAAAAACCAGAGCTGTTCTGACCAATGCTGAGACTTGCAGCCATGTAGCTAGTCCTAACTTATTTTATTCTGACAATACTACTGAAGCTCAAATTTGCTAGCACACATAAAGATTTGGTTCACTTTGTATGTGTCATTTGAGTCAGAAGTAGTATGTTGATATGGCATCTGTTTTTTTAGAGAGGCCCAGAGGCAAAGCTCCCAATTTATCGTTCATAGTTTATGAGAAAGGTTTCACTGCCAGAAAGCCACACTGAGTGAATAGCAGGCACCTGATTCACTTCCAGGCAGCGTTTTATGAATTCAGATACACTGTGAAGCAAGGAATTTCCCAACAGCACAGTAACAGTTGTTCTTTATCATATTGCTAAGGTATTGTTCTATAAAGTTACTTCTCAAAAACAGGATTATCTTATGACCACTGGTAGAAAGGTTTATTTCTGGGCAATCTTTCCAATTTTCCCTTAGTCACTGCCATCGTTCTCTGCAAAAGCTTTTTAAAAAAAAAAAAAAAAGAAAAGAAGCAGCCTAAGAGTTAATTTTATAAAGGACCCT
This sequence comes from Chloroceryle aenea, assembly GCA_013399075.1. Classification (NCBI taxonomy): domain Eukaryota; kingdom Metazoa; phylum Chordata; class Aves; order Coraciiformes; family Cerylidae; genus Chloroceryle; species Chloroceryle aenea. Next base: position 157,580 of record VWZY01004133.1, read on the forward strand.
TGCTTTTTGGAACCACTGCACCCCTCATCACAACAGTTAAGCCAGGCACATAGCTGCTCCTAGACACCTTGAGTGACATTCCCAGATACCGAAGCACTGCAAACTGCAGGCCACACTAGAAAATAACAATGTGGAGATTGTGTACCTTTCTTCCAGGGGTACATTGTACGGGTCTTAGTGAGCACTGCATTTCATACAATATCTTTTAAATTAATAACACAGTAATGATTCCAGAGGCAAATCTAGACAAGTTTTCACAGAAATGTTTATCAGAAAAAAACAGCAGCTCCTCACAATAACTGGCTATCAAAAAGGTCAATTAGTCAGTATTTTAGCCAAGCTGTGTAGAAGCTCTAATTTAAGGACAAACAATACAGGCTGGAATACGATTGCTGTAAGTCACTTCATAAAAAACTAAGGAGCTTTGTTTCATGATATGACTAAAGCAGAACAGCACTGGGAAAGCTGCCTCAGGAAGTCCACACACAATATAAACCAGTCAGATTTTCCATACCTTTCTAGGCACAGGAACTCCTAAAATATCAAACCCATGTGACTAGAGGTTGAATACTCAACCAATAAAAGACTGCAGACCTATTTCTCAAAACAGATCTATAAACTACATCTATCTATCCCCCTATATACATGCATATTCCATAAGAAAATCTAAGGAACAGTATAAAAATAAGTCTTCCTAGACAAATACAAAATGAAAGCTAAACTAATTCCCACTAAAAGCTACACAAAGTTCACCAGAATTCCCTGTGAGAGAAAAAGTTCAGTAATGGCAAAGATGCCTCTCTAGCTCTTAGAGTCTGCTGCTCAACTCTTAGCCAGGCAAATAGTTTATTTGTACACAGACTTCACTGGAAAGATTTCTACTTTGCTATATTGACAGGCTAGAAAGTAATATGCATAGAACTCTCTGGGTCAGTGCCCAATAATGCATAAAACTTTTTGGTGATACTCAGATATTGCTTATTACAGCGAGTTTACCATTTTGATGCAGATTTGCAGCATAGTGTACAGTCTAAACACTGTAATAACAACAGTATTAACAATTCTTTTCCACCCAGGTTTTTCTTCTTCACACATAGTACTTGAAAAGTTATTTTGCACTTAACATCTGTGTTATGCACTAGTAGGTGGCATTTTTTCTTAAAGAAAGGATGTTTCATCACGCTCTTTGATTAAATGGCCTGGTGCAGGGTCAATAGCATAAATAGGAGGCTTTGCATGGGCTTCAATGAACGGTGGATCAGGATCTGAGATGGAAATATAAGATCTCTGTACAAAAGTGTTAGCCTCCAAAATATCTTTTGTCTGTTGTCAGTGTTAATTTAAAATCAGTTATTTAAGCATCCATTAATCTTACAATTATATTCTTATTGTAACCTTCCCTGAATTTAAATTACATGGTGTGACTCACTGATCACTGACAAAGGAAAAAGCTCAAACCTTCATTCACACAATAGGGCTTGGATCCCAGGAAACATGTCTCCCATCATGCATGCCATTCAGAATTTCAACATCATCTTCTGCTATTGTAAAATCAAACACCTATGGGAACGCATATACAGTTAACAACACGAACATAATGAGATTCATGAGTCTTTCTGTTATTTAAACTTACCAAAATTAATTTAAGCACAAGGCAGATTTTTTTTCTGTGTTTTTCCTTCTGGGAATTCCATTTTGTCACAGGCTCCACTGGGTCCTTTGTGCCTTTTGTGACTCATTTTTATTGGTAGATTCTAAGATAGTTCTGTAGCACTCTGGCCTCAGGCAAGGGTCCAAGACCAGTGGTAGTATCAAAGCTGGTTTTGACAGATCTCTATATGGTCACTGCTAGAGGTATATGAACGCCCTGACTGAAATCCCTCTGGAAACCTGAGCTCAGTATTTTGCTTATATCCCAATGTTCAGTTTGGAGACTTGCAGCTCTTTTCCTCAGGACTTCAGCCAAAGAGAATTATTAGAAGGCATCAGGACATTCACAAAGATAGCAAACCAAAGGCCATATCTGTCCTTTCTATGTGTACTTAGACAAAATACTCATGGATCAGCTAATATAGAAAGAGCTACATTGCTATAGTGCCTCAGTACTAGCATGAAAGCAACCACCTGCCTTCACATATAGGTTCTTACAGCCACCAACTGCTGTGGTGAGACCTGCAACATGAATGACTGTTGTCAGTGGTTTTTTAGCAGGTGCCTTATTCAAACATTATCACTTGAAAACTGAAGTTGCTTTAAGCTGGTCTGTCGTCTTTGCCAGACCTCCTCCAAACTCAGTAAAATGATCATGTGGAGCTTGAACTTCAGCCAAATGAGCTCCTCCCATCCTGCATTGTCCAGCAATCACCATCTGCTGGCATGACCCTTAAAAGTCGAACCTCAATACCCAAGCTTTTTAAACCTAACCCAGGGGCCAGTCACAGAACTAGAAATACTGTAATATATTTTTAAATTTTGCTGTGATGCAGTCCCTCAGTTGTGTGAAATGAGTTGGTGGGGTCATAGAGTAAAATCTGTAAAAAAGGGAATTAATCTAGACTTAACCTTAGGGAAAATAAAATCAATACAGAAGGATTTTTAACCTGGTTTTGTTCTCCAGTCTGGTTCACAATCCAGTACCACAAACAGCTGTGCTTGTACCACAGAAGGCCGTGTGCAGGTCAGAACAAACAGCCAGGGCCCAGGCAGGGCCCAAGGTATATAAACAGTCAAGCCACCAGAAGAAATCCTTATTACACGTACATTGACTTACACCTACCCACAGAGTGATTTAACTAGCAAACAGAAATTTCCTATCTAAGAAGATAGGAAAAGTTTCTTCCCAATTTGCCGAACAGTTCATACCCCTATGATATTTTTGGAAGTAACAATAAGGTTGTTGTGGTTTCCCCTCCACCCCAAAAAGCACACAGATTAGAGAAATGGAGAGAGAAATGAAGCAATACTTTAAAAATATTTGGTATGAAAAGAAAATGAAACAAAGAAAACAGTGGGAGAAATTATGCTGCCAATCCTCATTTGTTCCCCACTTTTCTTTGTCCTTGCCCTTCATGCTGGGACCTTCTCTGCAAGTTGTGTAGAAGGCAGAAGGTAGAGGAAGAGTCAGCTCCAGCAGGACTGTGACTGCCTTAAAATGTCTCTGTCGGGGATTTTTACAACTTTCATACAGAGTTATGCATACATACAAACTCCTTCTACTTATGTGCCTATCACAAAAAGGACCTAACCATAACCAGATCAGGATGTTCTACAGTTGGTCAAGTAATGAAAATTGTAATATAAAACATCAGCTACGAGAGGTCTTTCTACGGATATTTTTCTTATACACAGTGATTAGCTCTCCAGTTGATTTCTGACATTTGTGAATTATGGTTTTCTACTATACTGTAGCAATTATACTGTAGTAATTTTATGGTACTGTAATTTGCCAGTTGAGATTGAGTTGCCCCAATATAAAAATGGTAGAGGAAAATGGGCAGGCAAACCAAAGTATTAGTGCCAGTAATTTGGACATTAGCCAGACCTGAGTGCATAACCAAATCTTACCTTGCAGTTTTCCTGTATCCTTTCTGCTTTTGTGGACTTTGGAATAGTGACAATCCCATTCTGGAAAACATAATGCGTCTCATCATTAAAATTTACATAGTTTCAAAGAAATTATATTCAAAACTTTTCAAGACACTCCTCATGTCTATGGAGGTTTTAATTTTGCTTTTCAGAGGACACTGACATTTCTATATGCTATTATTAATTGCACTTACATACACTGCATTAAATTCCAACACAGATTATGTGGTTTATGTCAATTTAATACACTATTTCACTGCTTCACACTTTGTGTTGAGTGATAGGAATAGAATGATGCCACATATGCTTGTAACATTTAGTTTGAAAACACAGCTTTTATTGGTGGTTCTTTTTATATCTGTGATAAGATTATGCCCGTATTAAAATACTGCCATGCTTTGTACATTCCATTCTAAATTTCCAGTACAGCAATCAGTTCATGCCATTTCAGTGTACTGAAGGAAAAAAATACTTTCTGTATAAATTCTAGTTTGAAGCACAAAACCTGAACTATTTGTATATTTTTTTTTTCCCCCGAGAAGACACCTTTTTGTTACCACCCTCCCTTACCTGGATACTCCAGCGTATGCAGATCTGTGCTGGAGTTCTGCCATATTTCTTTGCCAGCTGAATGATACTAGGATGAGTGAGTGCTTCACCTTTGGCTAAAGGACAGTAGCCTTCAAAAACAATCTCTCTTCTCCTGCAGTAATCAACCAGCTCCTGAGGTCTTTGGAAAGGGTGGTATTCAACCTCAGGTAAACAGAAATAAACTTTTAATAGAAACTTTAAGAGTACATGTAGCAGAAAACATCACTGAAAAATTAAAATATTTTTTCCTCTCTTGTTTTAAAAATACAACATGAGTGAAATCATGGCTTCTGGGAGATAGATGCAAGTTACCAGTTTTAGAAGATGTGAAAGATACTAAATTCACAAACATTTTGCCATTAATCAGGACACTACTTTACTACTAATTTTATGCTACCCCCAGAGGTAAGGTGTATGAACAGTTATCTGCCCTACCTGCAGTTGGACTTGCACTCTTCTTCTGTTCCGTGTTTGAGAAATACATGCAAATGCATAGTAAAAGTTAGCATCAGGACATTTTTACTGGTAATTTCAAACTACCTTCTCTTCCCCAAATCAACTTCCATTCCCATTTCTTTCTAATGATCTTGGATGTTGCACAGGCAAGGACTGAGTTTGCAACAGACCAAACATAACAATTTGCCTAGGATGAGGGCCTGACCTTGGAAGCAAAGCCTGTTGGCATGGATTGTACATGGAAAAATCTGTATTCTGTGTGTGGTGTCACCAACAGCTTATGCAGGGAAGCAATCATGCTGTGAAGTGTGAAGGAGACCCTTTGTAGGAAGGAAGATCACAAATTGCCAAGAACTAGTTAAAAAGAGGAAAAGCAACAAGCTACAAAGACACAGTTGTAGGAAGCAAAAGGAAACAGAAGTTATTGGAAAGTAAGGATCTCGGAAGAGCTATGTATTCTGGCATGTAGAAAAGCCAGAGGAAAACCTCTGTAATATTCCTTAGTACGTTATTTAAATAATTATTTCACGATTCATGCATTGTAAGAAGCATGCCTTCTTCAGCATTCAGATGAAAGTGCGTAAGTGTTTTATTTTACAAAATACATAATCATGTGATGTATTTTTGTGCCTGGCCGTCACCAGTGTTCCAGTGATACAACTCTTGCGCATTTTGAAGAAAAATACTCTTCTGAACAATTACCTCAACACGTGGAATCTGGAAAATTTCTTCTGTGACAAAGAGGACAAATGAACATTTCCTGTTTCTCATCTTTAGTACATGTTGTCTTTTCAGACAACAATAGTCGGGAACAATAGGCTGGCAGTCGTTCAATATGCACTAAGAAAAAACTGTGCCCCTCGAAGGCTGGGCTGAGTCAGCCTAAAGCTGCTATGATCTAAATTACTAGGTGGACTCGGGAACAAGGTTCAAGCAGCAGACATCCATTTCTTCAACCTTTGATGTTTCTTGACCTTTGAGTAGCCTTTGTATTTCATGTTTTTATGTGTAAGTCCAGTGTTTAGGTCATGCAGTTATTCACTTGTTTGCACCTGAGCTGACTAGAAAATATTTTCATTGTTTTTATGCAAAATGAGGGGAAAAAAGGAAGAGTAAGCACAGTGTATTACTCAATTATTACAACAGTAGTGAGTGATTTTAGTAGAAGTTCTTTACAGTAGGCATTACAAATAACATCACCTAGAAATATTAAGTAATGATGTATTTAGGATCAAAAGCCAAAAAAATCTGCAGTATCCCTACAGCATCTGGTGACTTATTCAGCATTTACTACTAATATCATTGCAAGTAGAATTTACCTGCTCTATAAGATTTCTAGGCAGCACACTTCCAGGTTACACCAGAAATACTTAAAGCAAGAACAGCATGCTGAGATTGCACCTGCCTGCTTCACAAGCAGAATACACAGCAACAACTACTTCCCACCCGGGAATGTTATACTTCTTTATGCCTTTCACTTAAGGCACAAGAGACTCCCAAACCAAGACTCCCAAATTTTGTGAACTGAATTTTGGCACATGCAGTTGTATGTTGGTAGCAGCAGGTATTTTTCTTCTTAAATATATTGCTAAAATAATCAAATACAGAAAATAAAATATGCACTCTGGAATTTGGTTTTTTTTTGCAAAAACCTTCTGGAAGGTTCTTGGAGCATCTGAATGCAAGGGGATAGCATCCTGAGCTAGAAGAGGCATAGGGTGAGTGGCCAGCCTGTGCTTCCCCTCAAAATAATAATTCCTACTTCCTCACTTGCCCCACCCATGCTATTTTAGTCACCAAACTTTTCTCAGGCAAAGGCTGTCCGTCATATGGTGGTAGAGGAAGATCTTGATCTTTTCTGGCACTCTACCCTGAGTTATTTGTGTGTAAAAACTAGAACTCGTTTAATAAAACAGTTTGCAGTTCACATTACAAAGCTCTTCACAGCTGCTCTTGGTCAGCCACAGGGGAACTTTAAGTAAGTGGCTCATTTTTTTACAACAGTCATAGCACAATGGGGAAAAGTTAAGCCTAATAACAATCCGGACATATGGATGCAGAAAGTAATACCTTGAATGATGGAATACAAAAGCCTTATTCTTTCCACCCTGCTGTGGATTCTTTTCACCTAGTAAACTTTCCTTGCCTCCAGACTTCAGTCAGTTTCAGAATGCACCATGTTACAATAATTTCCCTTTAGAAAACTGGAATCACAGAATGATAGGGGTTGGAAGAGACCTCTGGAGATCTGCTAGTCCAATCCCCCTGCCAGAGCAGCTTCACCTAGAGCAGGTCACCCTGGAATGTGGCCAGGTGGGGTTTGAAAGTCTCTAGAGGAGACTCCACCACCTCTCTGGGCAGCCTGTTCCAGTGCTCTGTCACCCTCACAGTAAAGAGGTTCCTCCTCATGTTTTTTTTCTATAGACAAAGAGTTCAGATGAGTTTATATACAAAGGGGTTGTTTCTTAATGCCACATAATATTGAAATACATTTTATCTTGTACAAATTTACATAATAGAGATCAATATTAATGACAATATTAACATCACTAAACCTCTCTGAGGTCATTAAACAGTAATTTATACTTCTACACAAGTAGAAAAAATAGTGATGAGCATTCCTACCTGGAATTCGGAGAGCAACATCTTCTATTTGGCTTTAATAAACACATATTATTTTTTTGTGAAGTGTATTTTTTTTTCCCTGATGAGTGACAGGCATAAGAGCTTTCAAAGAGACGAGCATAAATCCAAACTCACTACTGCCAAGTCAATTACAAACTGTGGAATACACAGCTGTAACTTCTAGATTATAGGTTCCATTCTACATGACACTAGAATAAAATATTTAACATAATTTTACACAGTGTATAACAGTGTTTTTAACTGTAGATTGTAATTTTAAAAGGTGCTTGCTCATTACTAAATACCTGAACAATACTATATTCTTGAAAAGACAGACCTTTCCTATTTTTTTTTTAAAGCCACAATGATATTGTTTTTCCCAGGAACCAAGAAGAGAGACAATACTCACAACTTGGTTTGCAAAACAAGTGCACAAGTGCAGAACGACTGAATACCACCTGGTTTGCAAAGACTATAAAAGTCTAATAAAGAACCTCCTTTCTCCTGCCTTCTTACTTTCTCCTCTTTACAGAAAAAAACTTTCCATTTTAACATCCCAAGAACCATAGGAACAGTAAGAACAGCCTAATTTTTTTATGCAAATTTAACACAGCTAAGAGTGATGTGATTTTTATTCACTTGTTTCTTAAATATTCAGACTTTGTATACAGTGACTGCTTGCAAATGTTATATATTTAGAAATAAGTTCATTGAAAGAGCATGCTGTTTTACACATAAATAGAGCAAAGATCTTTTGTATTATAAATTCTGGACAGTGAAGTAAGAATTCAGTATAGCTCTTCCATTCCCAGGTTGTACTGACGAGTTTCTTAGTTATTTGATAATACTTAAGTAATCTCACCATCCAGCTCACTAACTCTCTACCACTAAGCAAGAAGCAAATTAAATACTCTTTTGAGGATAACCTGAACTGTTTTATAAGATTTCTGTAACTCTAAAAGGTGTAAATTAATGCTATAACAAAACTGCTCAAAGTGGAGTAGTTTGCAATGGCATAGATATTTCAGTGTTGGTTTGTTTGTTTGTTTGTTTGTTTTTTGTTGTTGTTTGTTTGTGTTTTTTGTTTTGTTTTGTTTTGTTTTTTTGTTTTTTGTTTTTTTAAATTTGGAACAATGCTGTGCAGCACCTTAAAGAAACAACTACCTGAATAAAGCAGGGGTACCCTCCCACCCCCCAGTACCACTACCATCTCAACTTTTTGTCTCCTCTTTTTCAGCCACAGGGGAAAAAAAACCCAAACCAAATAAACCAACAAAAAACCCAAAACCAAACCAAAACACAAAAACCACACCCCAAACCCCCACAAAACAAAACCCAAAGAGATGCCATGAAATAGCATCAAGAAGCAACTTTTCTACATTAACACTACTGACACAGAAAGGCTGGTAACATTTTGACATTGTGGGCAAGAGGAAATTGCTCAACAAATCCAAGATTACATTTATTTTTCACTTGCAGTGATTTAGCAGGACACTGAAATTCTGTTCTCGTTTCACAGACAGTAACAACTTATGCCAAACTCCAGTAACACTTTGAAGATATCTATTTCTGAAAAGGAGACATAATTGAACCTTGTCAAACTCATTCTAAGACAGTCATCAACCTGCCTATCTTAAGACATATTTAAATGGCCTATTAGGAATATGATTTATATTGGTTATTTTGATTAACTGAATTTAAGTATTTTATATGGTTTTACATTAATTTAATATTATTCATAATTGTCCTTTAAAACCCTTTACTCTAGTGGACAGCAAGAGTCAGATACGTTAGGTTCCGACAGGCACATTCTGAGTAACCTTTTTGTGGCTGTCCTAAGATTAAATCATAAGCAGCTGCCAGAAATGCTCACCACCTGCACAAAGGGGAAAAGCACGAGCTTGCACTTCATCCATTCCAGTTCCCAGCTCTATGCTAGCATAAGCACGCTTTCGCTGGCAGGAGGTGGTAGGAATGGGAGCATGAACTTTCAGCACAGCTGTGGGCAGAAAACTGCAACAAGGGAATAGTTGTCAGTGTCCTGGAAATCTGTTGGTATGTAGGTGGTCATTTTTTTATCTGCCTAGGTCAGCAAAAAGTTTTGCCAGGGTTCTCACAGCACCTTCCTAAATGAGAAGTTCACTGAATTTAATATGAATTTGAAATATGAATATGAAAAAAGGTGGGAGCAAGGGAAATAACACACTTACATGGATATGTATTCACCTGAGGCTTTCAGTGTTGCTTGGAGGAATTTTAGATAGCTTTTGAACACAGGCTTTCCAAAACCTTGCTCTCTCTAGAGATACTAAACACTCAGTGCTCCTTGAAGTTTATTTCTGAACTATTTTAGCATCAAAAACTGGCACATAGACCATCTGTTTGTGCCTTAAAACCAACCACAAACAAGCAGCCTGGGAGAAACTGGGAAAAAGAAAGGAGGAAGGACTTCCCCCTCCCGCCCTCCCCCCCTTCAGGTCATCTTCTGTAATCGTTTTCAATGTGTACAGAGAAATGGAGGAGAAGAAACTCTATGACTAAGGCTAGTTTGGGTGTAGTCTTTCAGGCGTAGAGGTGGGGAAGAGATTATTAACCAAAAAAACCAAAGCAAGAACACAAATCCAGATACTTTAAAGATATTTCTCCACTCACCTGATTAACATGTGGAGTAATCATACAGTCCTCCTTTAGTTGCTCAAGATGACTGATAAGAAAGTTGCTAACACCAATTGATCTACACAAACCTAATAAGAAATAGAACAAGAAAAAGTTTTGGGAAAAGCCTAACTATTGGTGAGGATGATTTGATACCACTTTCAAGAGACAAAATGATTGTACAGATCCTTTCTGTATAGTAAAATACTGCAGAGAAACACACAAAAGCAGCACTGAAATCTAGTTTGATGGTATTATCTGAAAGCATGGCTCGTCACAGTCACACTAGGAAATCATTTTTATAATCTAAACACACTGGAAACTCCCCAGTGTATAAAAACTCCAGGCTAAATTCTGGGAAAGGCTAATGTAGTATAAGCAAAGAACAATTGGACTCCACCAGCATGAAAAGAAGGAAATGGTGTTCTGAGCTGCTTGCCAAAACTAAAGAAAAGTGGAACATTTGCAGAAGACTAATAAGGTGTGAGCAATAAAATGCAAGGACACCCAGCCCAAATGAACTATGTAACACTGCTTACATTTCTGTTAGATCACCAAGAAATGTTACATGAAACTCACCGCAAACTTATCAATTAAGGAAGCAGTATCTAAGAAGAAACAAAAAGCTTAAAAATGTAGCTAATTTCTCAGCTCCTGTGACGCACAAATAAAATTAAATGGCACATAGGTGATACAAAGGCTGTTTGTTGTGTTTTTTTTAATTTTTAATAAGCCTCGTGTGCATGTACATGTATAAATTAAGTGCTGACAGTCCTGACATCATATATCTTCTCTCAAACCTCAGATACGATAAAGCACAACTCCCAATACTGGCCTGCCACCACACCTCAACCCTGACTCATCTTTGATAGCTTGATCCTTACTGTGAATTAGAAAAGCCACTAACCATATAAATATAGGCAAATGACAGCTATGTTGCTTTCACATATTTTAGCAGCACAAGCAGATAAAAACCAGCAGCAAAACCTGCACACATTCTGTCACTTTTTAATGTGGTTTCTTTTGTAGAATACAAAAAGGAGGAAAATAATACATTAGCAACTAAAATGCCAGACAGCTTTCCCTTACAGAAATTATCATTGTTCAAGATGTACAACATTATTAGGTTATAACTTGCACTATAGTGATTTGCATAATTTCTGTGTAATTTGCCAGAAGGAGCAAAACCTGAGCTTTTGACTTCTACTGACAAACCCTGGAGTGTCAACACTAATAAATCATTATGCCAAAGAAGTCAGAAAAACACTTGCAGTTTTAACACAATGGGGAACCAAAATATTACACGCCATTGTTGAAAGCTAAGGAGTTACAAAACCCATGCTGTTATTGCCCTTGAAGAAGAAAGCTTTTATTTCATGCTGAAATAAAACAAAACTCAATCACAGACATTAAAGATGAAAGGGCTTATTAAACTTGTCCACTTCCCCAGAAAGCTTCCATTTTTTTGCCCCTACACTTTTAAGATGTTTTGCTTCTAGCATACTTCTCATAGGAGACTTTGAAGTCTGTTCCACCGTCCCATTGCATTCACTGATAAGTTTTTGTTGTATTTCCCATCAAGAAATTTCAGGTCAGTTATGTTTTGTCTTAAGTCAACGGAGTTGCTCCTACTAAAATCAGTATTACGTCAGTGCTGTGTTTAGAGCAATGTCACAGACAAAGCTAAATTCAAAAATGCCAAGAAAATAAACATTTCCCCAGACAACAGAGAAATAATTATTAGAATTTCAATGTTTCGGTGGAACTTGCATTTTGTTAATACTTTTTTTTTTTTTTTGAAGGGAATACAATTAAAACACTTTGTTTTCATTAATGCATATATTTACTTTTAGTAAAGTTATAACCCTTCATTTCAACTTCATTGCTTTTAAAGTCTATACTCCTTTTTAACTTAACCAGTTTCAGTAGTACCACAGTTCAGGTCTTCTGAGATAAAAGGTTGTGCTAGATGCAGCCCCTCTAGAAAATACACTTTAAAAATATACATTTATACTGCCTTATTTACTAAATCAGAGAGCTTTGACTCAGGGAGAGAAAGCATCCTCCTTATCTGCTTGAGGAAATGGGTGCTTTGGCCCCTAGGAAGCAGATATTGAGAAAGTGCCAGGTGCACTAAACAAAGAGTTTGCCATTTCCCATTAGCTCCCAAAGCTTATTGAGGCTTTGTTTTCCTCCTTGCGACTCTGACTTCACAGGCTTGAAGGAAAACTTGCCAATGATGCCTCTTTTATGCATGCTAAAAATTGACTGACCACAATGGTGGGACATAAATTTTCATCCAGCTTTGAAACACTATCGTGAAAACTCTGCGAGACACATTAGAAAACATATGGGCAAAATAATGGTTGATTATACTGGAGAAAAAAATTAGTATCTTTTCTATTCTACACAAAAAATCTTGGCCTCCACCACATTGGTAATTTCACCACTCTATTACTCCCAGCTGCTGTGCAGCCATACATCATGCTAATGGACTGGTTTGCAGTATAGTTGCCTATTAAGCTTAAAGCATTTTTTTTATGACAAGCTAGAGAATGATTGGGTATTTTTTCCTTTACTTGGTATAATACCAAATTATACACAGTTTGATAGGCACTGTTGGTCTTGCAACAGAAAAAGCATAAACATAACTGTGTTGGCACCAAAACATTGTTTTAGTACAATAGCGAGCCTTATCTTTCTCTAGCACTACTGTGGACCTTTATCAAACTTCTAAATACCTTCTGGAATATTGTATGTACAAAGTTCAGATCAAAAAGGTTTTTCAAATGACAAAACTGGATACTGGGTTTGTGGAGCTCATTTTCCTCCCCCTCCCCGCTGTTCTACATGAGTCAGAGCAAGGGAGAATTCCCACGTCCAGTGAACAGTGCCCATTCTGTTATAACTTCTATTCAGGCCACAGAATAAAAACACAAATGGATCCACTTTTCACAAGAGGTCAACTGCAGTAACTGTATCTTTATTGAAGGAGGTTACACAGGTTGGAAAGGTCCACATTCTCTCTGATACACACACTAAGAACTTCTCTGCGGGTAAATGGTTCTAACTCACAGAAACCATGCAAGATTTGATTTCAGCACAGCTTGCTAAATCAAAGCTGTAGGCTGTGTGCCTCACATGCCTCACATGCAGACTGGAGTTCAAGGCCTTGATTAATGAAGCAGGTGACTCTTAGAACCAATACGGAATTAAGTTCTAAGTCTATGAAATAACACTTGTTGCCATCTCGGAGACTAAGAAACATAAGATAGCAAAAGGCTAAGAGTCCTAAGACACACAGGAAGACTGTGGCAAAACTAAACACACAAAAATCATGCTTCCTCCCCAAAAGGATTTATTTTTATCCTATTCTTTACCACAGTATAGGTGCTTATCTGCCTTAAAATTATATTCCTGCTACTATAATTCTATGATCATTGCTCCTGCTACAGATCACCTGTGAATGACGATCAACTGTGAGGACAACAGGAAAGGAGGCACAAGTAGGAGTCAGATTGTCAGCTTCTGTGACTGAAAATTCATAAACATTCAGTTTACACAACTGTTAAAAGTCTAACTAGCATAATGCAGCAACACTACCTTAATGCATTCTATCTTTTTGACCCTGGATGCTCATTCTCACTACTGCAATGCAACACTATCTCAGTTATGTTAGCTTTTTTTTTTTTTCCCTGGAGTTGACATTACAAACCAGATCATATTTAAAAGAAGAAAAAAAAAATCCACCAAAAAGACTGTTGTTTGCTTTGAAAACTGAATCAATTGTATTCTTACAGATTTTTGCCTTCTCTTACACCAGTTTTAAGCATGTAGAATTATACTGTCAAGAGAACATAGGATCAAAAGAGGCTGAAAACACATTTTTTATATCTAGAACATTCCACAAGTGCTCTACAGTTGGGTAATCAAAACTGTAAAAGCAACATGATACAGAATCAATCCCACTACACCATAAGCAACTATTAACACCACACACTATGTTCTGTAAATGTGATCAAAATTACCAGCAACTCATTGAGTGCTTAAAGGCAATTAGAATATGTACCTTTAAAACTTGCACTTTGGAAGCATCGTGCAGAGCACATTGTCAGATTCTACATAGTTTGTCCCCACTGTAACTATGATGGCACAGTTTCCTGAGCTGGGATACTTCCTGGACTTCCCTATCAGAGGGCATAATGATTCCCAACTGGTGTAACAGCAACTTGACTGATGTCACTAAAGCAATACTGATTTACAGTAGCTAAGAATCTAGGCCTTAAATTTAACATATGCAAAACAGATTAATTATATTTTTTCCCCAAATCATGTATATTATTTATTGAGACAAAATGTTACTTTAGACAAGAAGTCCTTTGAAATCTATTTCAGCGTTGCCTTCTTCCCAGGGTATCTTGTGTTCACACTAGGACCTCTAGGCACTTGCCTGTGGGTACAAAACATCTACACTCCCTTTAATAAGCTGGGCAAAAAGGTTTATCTCCATTTTTGACAAAAACGATTCACTTGCTAGTAGAACGAGCATGAACCATACACTGCAATGTATCATGACAGACAGACAACTGAGGGGTTTTTACACCTAGAACTACCCATGAAGTCCTTAAAACAAAACAAAACCAAAAAAAAAAACAAAAAAGAGAAGAAAAGAACCAAAGATAACAGATGAGGATAGATAGTCATGCAAGTTTAGATTTGGTCACACTTTTACAACTGCACCAAAATGACTTATTCTGTAACAATTTCTTATTCTTAAATAAGATACCACTCCTTATAAAGACTTCTTTATGATCTTTAACATAAATATCTGTAGACAATTTCTTTTTTGCGTATGTCTTTAATTGCTGTCTTATCTGATCAACAGGGTGTGGTGCAACCAACATCCTCACCAACTGCAACCACCTTCAACCCATGAAAACACATCTCTGAACTGTGCTTCTGATAATAACAAGCCCATAAGACATCATCATCTGCACAGAGAGAATACTATAAACAGTGAAAAAACAGATGTCTTGCTAGGAAAATTAGTTACTTGCTTTCATTTATTAAAAGTTTAGTGTAACTTAAATACACACGTTCACATATGATTTCCACTAACAAACACTTCAAACAAATATTTTGTGGAGCTGTAACACAAATGTTTATGAATTTTCAGTTGTTCATCATTTGACAATATAACCATAGCTTTAAAGTAATTTTTCAGTAGAATAAAAACAGACTATGTCATCTAGGAAAGGATGTACTAGAAATTTGTGCCACCTACACAAGAGCTGTACCTGTTTTACTGAACCCACACTTACTATTTAAGAGCTAATAGAAAATGGAGGAAGAGAGGATGGTGATTGAACTGGTCTATAACCAAAGATAAAAAGCACAAGAACATTGTTAAGGTTGATTAAATTTATTCTCTCACTTGGAATTAGGCAAAATGTAACTTTTTGCAAGAACACAGTGACATGGTTTTAATTACTGGGCTAAACAATTTCTATTACTTTGAGATTCTCTTGTAATCATACAGAAAGACTATTAAACTGACATATTAAAGGAATACTTGTATTTATTTGAAGAGTATTTCTCTATGTTTAATAAAATCATATGTTAAGATATTAAGGAATTTCTGATACAAGTATGAGTATTTCACATAAAGGATCAGAATTTAAAGCTGCTCTGCTTACACTAAAAAGATTAAAAAATTTTAGTAAAATGGCACCGAGTCCCAGTAGGATCTGAATCAGGAACAACCACCGCATTACTAATCTTGCCAACTTCAGGCAAAAGCTGGCTGGAAGCCCTCATTCTTCTCAGCATTTTTAGATGGAGAGACAAGTAATCATGTGCATGTGTGTATGAAAAGCTTGCCCAGATGATGGGCTAGCCACAATGCCAAAATCAAGGTCATTAAAGACACTGCATATGGAAAGGGTCATTTCGCTAGGAACAGACCAATTACTGGTGAGCGCATATAATGACTATTCATGATGTCAAAGCAGCTTGCCACACAGCTTTCATCTGTCAGCAGACAAATGCCTATACAAGAATGTTGCAGCTGTCAAGGGAATATTTGACTCAATGTATGTATCTTGGAAAGAGCTCTGTAGGCAGCCTGGCATCCGTCCTGAGGTATTGGACAGGATAATTCTACAAAATGACAATGTATGAGACCACAACTATTCAAACCACAGCCTTGATATTGCAAGAATCCCAGTTGATTTCAGCTGTTACAACAGAAAGAACCAGTTATTATACACAAACATCTCACTGACCAAAATTAAGTTGTTTTTTTTTTCCCCTTCCTTTTCCCTCAGAACTGTTTATCCCGTAACTCTTTGAAGGAAAACATCTATGTAGGCTGTTGAACAAACACGTATCTAGAATTCTCTGCCCCTCAGCACTGCAGTACAGATAGAAACTTCTTACTCAGACTGCAATCTTAAAACAGACGCACAGACAATAATAGAGTCATCCAGCTCCTGTAAAACAGCTCCAATCAAACTGGAACAGGTTAACAGGAGATGACAATACGACCACAAAACAAAACAAAACAACAAAACCCACCAAGCCCATAAACAACAACAACAAACACCCCAAACAAACAAATAAACAAGCACACACACACACACACAAAAACCAAAAGCTCAACACAAACCAAAAACCACCACCAAAACCCACAAAAAACCCCAACCAACCCAAAAAAGCCCCTAGCTTTTCAGGCATAACAGCATTTAAAGAAACAAATTCTTGAAACTGTAAGGGTGTTCTCAGCTAATTCTCAGTTTAATGATAAGATCTTTACTGCTATGAATAAAGAGTTCTCAGCTTGGTCTATCAGTAGTCACCCAGCATTTTTAAATGGGAGGTTTTGGTGTAGGTAGTGTCTTTATTCTATACTGTCAAGCACATGCTACAATTCCAAAAACAGTAAAGAAAATAATACTTCTCTTCCATTCATTTGTTCCTCATTTTCAACATAAAGAAGCTGCAATGACTGATCAGTGGAAATTGCTGCAGTTCCTTAGGAGCTTTACCATTAGAAAAATCTTTTGATCACTTGGGCTGACTCCTAAGACCAGACAGAGAATTCTGATCCCTAAGCTACCGTAAGAGATAGCACAATTCCCTCTGGAAGCAAGGCTGGGCCTAAATGCATGTAAATCCCAGAATCTGAAGACTTATGGAAGATAACAGACTGTAAGACAAAATAGAAATCTACACACTGAATCCTTTCATAACCAGCATGTGAATCTCGTAAATCAAGCAGTGTTACAATTCATTAATATGACAAGTGTGTGTCCTAATGTACTTCCTGTAGGATTTGTACATGTGGAATGACACAATTGCTGTAGGCTTGTATACTGCTGTGAATATATATATTTATGTACTATTGTTGGCCAGGACTGTGTGACAATTTTCCCTGTAAAGATATTAAGGGTAACCAGCAAATTCAATGACTGGGCTCTGGCTATACTACATGAATAATAAAAAAGCAAATGCCTTGCTTGCAGGGAAGAGAGGATAACAAATTTCGGGTTAAAGAGAGAAAGATGTTGATAGGACTTTAAATGGACTCAAGGAAACCTACTGAAGGATTTAGCCAGGAGAAAATAAAAGATGAACATGTTTAGCCAAAGACTGTAGCTCAAGGGCAAACCACAAAGACAAAGGACTGTATTCCAGACACAACTGAGAGGGATAAAAACACCCGAAGTGGGTAAAACTTTCACAGGGTGTAGGACTGTAACACAGATAATAAATGTATTATATCATAGTTATACTAAATAACAACAGCGACTTCAGAATTGCTATGGTTGTTTTTGGGTATCCTCTTGTATCTATCACAGTATCCCTCACAAAAAAAATCTTAAGAAAAAAGCCCATGATTCTGGGAGATTGTTTTTAACATGACATGAGATCTTGAGATAGCTGCTCTGTTGCAATAGGCAGCTGAACAGTGGATTCAAGCACAAAGGTGAGAATGCTAAAATATGAAAATCTTCTTTCAAGTGCGTTCCTGAGACCCCAGCCTTGGGGCAGTAACCAGATTCTGTTTAGTTTCCAAAAATATAAAGCACATTGGATCCACAGAGTGCAGCCCAAGCCAGCAGTATGGTATGTAATCACCTGGAGATCTCTGAAAAATACTGTTCAGATTCTAATTTCAAATTGTTCCCATTTCCAGTTCAAACTGGATAAGCACAAGAGATTCTTTTGAAAAATATTAACCTGAAATTCCTTTTGATGAAATACAAAGAAACAGAAAACTTAAGGATGCCCGCACATCTCAATGGATGCACATCTACCAATTCACACACCAATTTCATTGGCATATGCTGCACTGAAATAATGACAAACCTGCTAGTTCTTCTACAGCCAGAGGTACTCGGGAGTTTACCAAAATTGATCTCATTACAATCTAAGAGTTTTCTTTAACTTTTTATGCTAGTTTTCTGCTCCCTAAAGTATTTATTTTAATAACTTTGACAAGATTCAGATTTTATTTTATTTTATTTTTAACCTGCGACACAGAGTTTTTATTATCTGGGGTCAGAGTCTTATAAATCAGAGCATGCTGATCTGGACAGGGGCACAGACCTACAACCTCTGGCCTCTCCTTAGTTAGCTAGATGAGAAGATACCTGAGGCCAGAAGCCCTGCAAGTTGTGCTAATGCAGCCCTATGTCTCAGCTGCTATGTGCTGGCTCTCAGATCAATTTGGTTGAATCTATCTTTGTAGATGTGACCTAAACAAAAAAAAAATTCTTGAAGTTATGAATGTAGAGGCAGTTGGGATTCTTCTTGTGTCAACTTGTAACCATTATGACCAACTAAAAAATTTAATACAATAATTTAATAAAATCTCAGTAATCTGGATTGAAATTGAAGTCAAAAGAATGAGATTTTCAAGTATCTGCATTCAATCGACCTGCGAATAGAGAGGTATGATTAAGAAAATTTTACTAACTTCAGCCACACCAAAGTGTTAGGCCAATACTAAGATCTTTTAACCAGCTCATAAGTCTCTTGCAGATGGATATCCATTATCAATCCCATAACATAAGTGTTTATTGTCACTCTACTTTCAGAAGCTCTTCAGTGTGGACACAGCTAATGGCTAAATCCACTAGCAAGTCGAATCATTTTGGTTTTTCCCTTGTGAATTGACTTCAGAAACATATTAACTGTTTAAATGGTCAGTCCTTAAATGTGAAGCTAATTTTTTTTTTCCCAGAATAAACATTTCCTAAAAAAAGAACCCCAGGAGCTAAACAGGAACCAATGACTACCTGAACCACAGTGAAGCATAGAGAAAACAAAGCACATACCTGCTTGGTATATAACTTTTTTTTTTCCATCAATAAATGATTTTTTTTTTCCCCTCAAGTAAGGATTTTGACCATATTCTGTATTTGATTCATACCAAGGCTAACATGTTGCATAACACAGAGCATCACATCAAGATATGCAGCAAGTGTTTAATCTTCAGTGGAAAGTCTAGTGGTTAACCATACAAACAAATTACTTAACATTTTCCTTGAGAATCATTGCATTTCCATCTCTAGAGTGGTTACCATTTGCCTATCATTTCAGTAACATACGGTTATTGTCACGACATCCGGAGTCTGGATCCTTAAGTGCAAAAATGTGGAGGTTAATATTCTAATGCACTTGATTCAGCCAGACTAATAATTTTTCCTTCCCCTGTAGATGACCTAACTGAGGTAATTCAGACAACCAGAGCTGGAAAACTTATGCTCAGCTAAATAAATCATGAGCCTTCAGAATGCTTAAATTCAGAAAGACTGAGAGTAGCAACACGCAAATTGAAAAAACTCTTTAAGAAATGCAGTTGCAAGAAAAATAAAGATAACATGGGAAGTCTGTAAAAAAGTATCACACATAGGAACAGAACAAAAAAAAACAGTAATTTTTCCTCTGCCTATGAGACCAGCGATAGAATTTCCAGTGTCTTACTGGAAGACCATTGCACAGATCTGTCTCTCCCGTTAGGAAAAATAAGAGAGAGAAAGAAAGAATTGTGTAAGACACAGGAAAGTTCACAAACAGATGCAAAAGCAGAATAAAGCTAATGGGATAGGAATAAGAATAGAAAATACAACCTGTTTGCAGCAAATTAGGATAGCATATCTAGGCACAAATGACATACACTAGCTTAATACTCATCAGAAAACAAATGTTCTCAATGGAAAGATGAATTATATTGTTGAATGATCCATTTTTGGACTTAAAAGCCATTGATGCTTTGAAATATTTGGTCAATGTAGCATTTCTTTAAAAACAGAATGTTGTAATCTCATACAGCAGAAAACACTTTTTGCAACTTCCCTTATGCTTAATATAAAAAGCAAGAACAAAAGATATATCAAAAATAATTTACTTCTGTGTTTCCAGAGGCACACCAAGAGTAATTTGAAGAGTTGAAGTGTAAGAGAACAGGTTTATTTATTGCTCTGGTAAAACTGGCTGTGGCACACAGCCTGTCATTGCCTTTGTACAACTCTCCTGCTACAGTCACTATTTCAGGAACTCTGGGTTAGCAGAGACTACTTAATCCAAGAAATCTTCTCCCTGTCTGTAGAACTTTTCAGAAGCTGTAAACAGGGTGGTCCTCATTGCCCAAGAACTGGGCAATGTGTGGTAGGCTCTTCTCCACAAACACTGTTTCTAATAATAATGCACAGTTTAGGAGCAAAATCCTCCTCTCAAATCTTCAGGATACATTTTGATAGGGGAAGTCTTCTCTTCCTGTTGCTATGAATGTAAACTGCAGCTAGCAGTGCACCAAAAATTAAACTGCCAGTCATCAGAACTTGAGAGAATAGAAAATAATGCCTTTTTTTTTTTTTTCCAAAAGACAGCAGAAAGACTCTGCAGCTATTTGTTCTTCATCTAGCCATTTTGTTTTGCTGACCCTTACTAAAGCACAAATGGATCTACAAATCACAATATATGATAAATTGGAAAATGGCATCATGAAATTTAAAAAAAACCCCAAACATTTAAAATATGTAACAGCATTGTCCTGGACAAACTGGCTGCTCATGGCTTGGACAAGGTGTACACAACCAGATGAAAATCTGTCTGTGCCCAAAGAGTGGTGGTGAATGGAATTAAATCCAGCTGATGGCTGGTCACAGGTGGTGTTCCCCAGGGCTCAATATTGAAGCCAGTTCTGTTTAATATCACCTTTAGTATGTTTGCAGATGACACCAAGTTGGTCAGGAGTGCTGATCTGCTTGAAGGTAGGGAGGTTCTACAGAGTGATGGGCTGAGGCCAATGGTATGAGGTTCAACAAGTCCAAGCACTGCATCCTGCACTTGGGTCACAACAATCCCAGGCAACATTACAGGCTTGGGGAAAGGTGGCTGGAAAGCTGCCCTGCAGAAAGGGACCTGGGTGTACTGGCCACCTGGGTACACTGCTGGCTTACATTCAGCTGGCCATTCTTCAGGGCAGCCAACAGCATCCTGGCTTGTATCAGAAACAGTGTTGCCAGAGGGATTAAGGAAGCAACTGTCCCCCTGTACTTGGCACTGGTGAGGCTGCACCTTAAATACTGTGTTCATTTTTGGGCCTGTCACTACAACAAGGACACTGAGCTGCTGGAGCGTGTCCAAAGAAAGGCAGTGAAGCTGGTGAACAAGTCTTATAAGAAGCAGATGAGGGAACTGGGCTTGTTTAGCTTTGAGAAAAGAAGGGTCAGGGGAGGAAACCTTCTTGTTCTCTACAGCTACCTGAAAGGAGGTTGTATCAAGGTGGGGGTTCAGTCTGGTCTCCCAAGTAACAAGCAATAGGACAAGAGAAAATGGACTCAATTTGCATGAGAGGAAGGGTAGGTTGGGTATTAGGGAAAAATTATTCACAGAAAGGGTTGCAAAGCACCGGAACAGGCTGCCCAGGGAAATGGTAGAACCACCACCTCTGGAGGTGTTTAAAGGACATGTAGATGTGGTGCTGAAGAACACAGCTTAGAGGTGACCTGGCAACACTGGGTTAACAGTTGGACTTGATGATCTTAAAGGTCTCTTCCAACAGAAATGATTCTATTCTATTCTAAAAAAGCATGGTTTATACTTAAAACAGAGGAAGCTACTACAAAGATTTTCTGTAGTGGTATTTAGATTTCAGTGTAATCTGTACATTTCCTCAGGAAAGCAAGCACACCATCATTAATCTAATGGGCAGAATTTGGCAATGTTTTATTTAAAAGCAACACAAAGCTCTCTTATGTAACTTGCCAAAATGCCAATGCTGCCATTTCCAAAGAGATTCAGATAGCTCACACAGCCAAATCCCACTGAAATACAAGCACCCACTTCAAATTCAGTTTTCAAACATCCCTCACAATGAATTCCCCAAATGGCACTACAATGAAAACCTATCACAGCAGAAGGAATCAATACATCACCTTTCTCATAGAGCTCCTCCATTGCTCGCCAGGTTTCAGCTCGGACCTCTCGATTGCTTTTACCTGGAACATGTGCCTCAGGCCAGTGTATTAAATAGAGATCTAAAAAAGAAACAGAACCAGACAACTCATTAAAGTGTCCAAAAAATACAGCTATCAAACCATGTGAAAAAGCATTTTGATCCATAATGGTCCCTAACATCCTTTTCATCAACAGTTACAACTCCTACCACATGATCACTACTAGAGAAATCCATTTAGTTTTAATAAACAAACTCTACAACATTGCAGTAACAGCTAAAGTGGCCGAAGTTGCACTTCTCTCTATGTGCCATAGAGTTAGGTCACTAATCAGAATTTCATGGTCATACATGCACCTAATAAACTTTCAGCACATAACAAAGCCTGTTTAAATCAAAGGTATTTTGGTCACTGGAAGTGACACAGGACTACTGCTGAAGTGCTATGAGTCTTCAAGCTTACAGACAATAAATATGTTTGGCAGTTCTATAGATATTTTACATAACCTCAGCAGTGTGTCTGGTTTTTCCTTTTTAAAGAATACTTCTATTTATGAATTTCTATTGAAAATTACTGCACAATCTTTCATGCAGGTTTTTTTTGCTATAGTTTTATAGAGGCATTTGTGATTTTTTAAAGCATTTTTCAAGGTATTATTTTAAGGGAACGAAATTATGCTTGATTACATTTTCTAAAGTGTCATCACAGTTTGAAACACAGTTAAGATTTACTGCTAATGAAATTACCCAAGCAGTTACTGACACTGGCTGTCTCAGGAAAGCATTTATTGTGTTACCTCCATGCAAGAAAAGACTACTCATTCTTCAACTGAAAAAAGAAGTGTTTCCAACATAAGTTAAAAATGAGAAATTTATATGTAATTGACTCAGAGGTCCAAGTTGGATTACCTAAATTTCAAAAATATCATCTATAGCTCCTTTATAAGTTCACAGACACTCCTAGACATTGTGAAGGATAAACTTAGGAGATACTTTGAAAACAATTACATTTCTATTTAAACTCTAACGGCAGATTAACCAGGTAACTGCAGGCATCCCAGTCAAAGAGGTGTTTGTCTTTGCCACATACATTAGTCTGACACAAAACAGGAGAAGGAAATAAATGCGTGAGATGTGCATTGATGACTTTGTGCTTTATAATATTCCTTTTTGGGCAGTTCTAAGAGAATCAAGAAATTAAAAAAAATAAAAAGACACCTGCAATGAGCAGAGTTTTGTATTCTTTAAATGCCCAACACCATTAATTTACAGCACCTCTTTCTGAAAAGACAGATCCTCTGCCATATTTCTTTTTTTATTCACATTTAAGGATTACACTAATGATTGCTCTACTTCTGGGCTCGTGTACTAGCTTTCCACCTTTGTAAATATAAATTCAACCTTAACTTAAGAGGAAAAGGTAACATGAAATGCACTATAATACACCAGTTTCCATTGGGGTACATCATTAACATTGTTACAAAGAAAGTATTTTGCTTACACTAAGAAACTAACTGGAACAGTACAGAATTTTGTACAGTAAGATACATTACAGATGTATTGAGGAAAAAATATTTTGGGTCTACTGCAAAAATGATGAGCTAGATTAGCACTTTCTGATATCCATAACCCTATTAGACTTGTAAACACAATTGCTCAGACAAGCAGATATCACTCATGTATAATGATTTACAGCAACTGGATTTATGTCACATTTAAAGATAAATTTGCTCATTCTTTTCTCTTCTATACATAAAATCCACTCCCCAATTTGGGGAAAAAAAAAAACCCCCCCCCCAATTGGGGAAAAAAAAAAAAAAAAAAAAAAAAGAGGAAAAACCCACATGCAGTCTTTTTCATCACTGTTCTACAAATAATTACTACTTCTTTAATTGCTCCGAAGAAAGAAGTATTTATTGAGAGTAAATACCAATACATGGTATTGGAAAAAATACCAATTTCTGTGACATTTAAGTGAAAACTAATATGGGGATATTGATTAAACCATTTTGCGAGGTTATGTTCAAAAGTCAGGTCTATGCTAATTCTGTTGCCAATAAAATCTCTTTAAAAATTCAGCTTATAAGTTAGAAAATAATTAGCATATATTAACATATTTCAGCAAACATTACCATTAGGAATTGCTACTATCAACTGTTCATTTTGATCCAAAATGATGTATGTCACTGGCAGTTCTTACTATGTAAAGACTACCATGTTTTAATGTAAGCTTTTTTTGCTTTGCTAAAGCTAAAATTATATATAAGTAGATGTAAGTTTACCTCATGTAAAAATGGAAGAATTATGCTTTTTAATTGCTGCTTGTTATGGCCAAGTCACTAATAAGAACTGCTTGACTATGCAGAAACATGTCATATAGCACCAATACAAAAAATAACCATTAACTTCAGCAGATTTCACTAAAAGCTATTTTCCCAAATGCCTCAATATTCAGTTAGACATCAGAGTTTGCAAATGTTCACAGAAATAGCCACACCATGGAATTTCACATACAAAGATGCTTTGTACTCAGCCTAAGAAATTGAAGCACTCTCAGAAGAATGACTTTTAACAGACTTGATAACTGAAAGAGTTCTGGCCTTGGATACTTAGGGAATGCAGTACATCACCCTTCCCTGCATTATGTGTCTGAGACCTCTTCCATACAAACTTCATTAGCTGTTGGTCCTTTATTTTAGAACGGTGTTATCAGGTATCTGATGTCCAGATCATCTTATTACATTTATTTCAATTTAGGCCTTGTATTGAAACAAAAATTACTTCAGAGAATTGCATGTTTAGGACTAGAAAGCATCTATTGGATCACAAAGCGCAGTCCTCTTCACTGCAACAAGAGTTTGAGAAAAATGTGGGGCAAAGGTACCTTATCTAAGAGATAAAGAGTAGAATGGTCCAACAGCCATGCACAAACCACTCCAGCACAGCCAGAAGCAGAAGGAATACAGCGTACCTTGCAATAAGCAATGGAGCAGCCACTCTAGATAAAAAGTCTGTGAGTTCATATTCATTTGTACATACATTCTCATTCTTTTGCTTAAAGCATTTCCCCTCCTGGCGGATTATAAGAATACACTCTTATTTTCATTTTGGAGGCAAGAAATTAGTTTTAAATTATTTAATCAAAATAGCTTGAAGTTCTAGTAATGAAGAAATGTGTTCCTTGATCACTGGTGGTTTTTCAGAACAGGCTCCATTTTCTCTGCTGAGAGCCCCAGTGCTGTGCCTCGCAGTGTGGGACAGTCAGCAGTGTTCAATGCGTCCTGCACAGACAGCCAGGCTGTAGTGGTGCAGTGGGTAAGTGAAGGCCTGCAGTTCAAATGGCAGAACACAGTGCTGCAGGGAAACTAACATTAACATATGAACTGCTTCACACATTTAAGAGTCTCTTACTACTTCTAGTGGTTACAGCACCTACGGTCAACATGCAGTTCCTCTTAAAAGTACAGAAATACTTTATACATTTAAAAACCAACAGCATGCTGTCATGGAAATACAAGTTTGCATTTCTATTAAAACTCCTAATATTAAAAAGAAAGGGTCAAACTCACTAAAACAAACCCTAGTTTTGAAGAACAAGCCATAGATCATATCAAACCTAAAAGCACAAGTATATTTTTCAATGTTTTGCACAGTTATCTTAATGCAAAAATCATATTTTCCCTGCTTTTCTCAATGATCACTGCACTAAGTATCCACATTACATCATTTTCTTTCCAGGCTTTTTTTTTTTTTTTTTAATTGCATCGGAACAAGGATCTATGTGAAGCAACCTCCAATGTGTTCTGAATTAACAGACAATCTGAATTGGGTGTTTTACCACAATTCCTGTGATTCATCTATTATACTGAATATGCTGATAGAACATTTGTTCAACTCCTGTTACGGATTTGTGATAGGTTGGATTTGCCTCAATGTGACCAATTCTGAACAGTCAAGAGGAAAATAAAATTGTTTAGGAGTTCTGTAACCACAGAGCACACTCAAGACGTTACTTTGGAGGCTTGATCCAAATCCCAAGGAATGTATTCTGCTACTGCCAAACCTGTAGGATTTGCTGCCATTTCATATTGGTTTACTGTGACTGCTAGTTGAGGACCACATTTAGAAAATGTGAGGAGCAGAGTATCTGTTACAACCACTGCCCACAAATAATACAAATTTCCAGCTTCTCATGGATATATAATCTACTGATTTAAATAGAAACTCTGGAACACTTCTCTCCTAACACCATTTGCCCAAAAAGTGGTTATCAAAAAGGTTTCGTAACAGTATTTTACATGGAACACTTTCTCTTGTAAAGCTGCAGCTGATTTCAACAGTTGATCTGCTTCAACAGCTGACATTCTGTATACTGCTAATGCAGAGTTTTATCAATTCCTACTAGATTCCTTCCCATCTCTAGTTCAGCCTGCATGGATGTACTGTGTAGCCCTTAATGATCCTCCAGAAAACTGACAGGATCTTCCTCGGAACAAGGAGCTTAGCTGCACATTCAGCTGACAGGACTCCTACAGCTTTTTCTTTCTGCAGTCTTCTGAATGACTTAACTTGCCCTCTAACATAAAGGTCTAACATCACATATATATTATTTAGGATCTTCTAATTTTCTATATGAACCATATACCTTTACAGAAATGCTCCGACCCCCACATCTTTGATTAATATCATATAATGAAATCAGGAAATTCTGATTTAGGTAAATTTCATGTACCTTTATTTCACATTCCCATTTCACAGAAAAACTGCCAGCTTTAACACATGCCTCTAACTAATGAATATATTTTCCTAAATAAAGCTTGGAAACAAATTTCTCTGTGTTACCAGATCTTTTATTGTTATGGGTTTCATGTCCTCTGTTTGGCATAGACTGGTCAGCAGAAAAGGGACATAAAACACAGGTATGAACAAAACAGAGCCAGGATATCTAAGATTAGTTGTACAAGCATATAACTATATTTTCAAACCAATCTTCTGCGTTCCAGTTACTTTTGTTAGACTTGTGATAAGCCTCAATTTTCCAACAAAAAGTTTTTACTCTAAGCATTCTTGAAACACTTGAAAAGTTAGTGTTTCAAGATCTTGACATTTTTTGCTTGAAAAATCCTTTCAAGAGCACCTTCCAGCTCAGTGCCTTCAGACAGGAGGTACAGAACTACCTAAAGCATAATGCTTTCTATGAACCTCATGAAACACACCATGTATTGTACCTCCTCTAAAAGGCTGCTTTACCAGCATACATAGCACTAAATATAACCCCCAAGTGCATCTCTTCATACAAGTGCAGATCATACAGTATTTAACAAAATTGATCTGTGAAGTTGATCCAACAGATTAAGCTCAAGCAGCCAGAATCACTACTCAACTTGCCATCCCATCATTCTTGCAGAGGTCACCATCCTCATTGACAGATCAGTGAATTGCATGTGAAGTATTTCCTAAGCCATCACAGTTCACAAATCATCACATTAAAGCAAGCTGAAAACAGCCCTGATTCAGGTCACTATGTCAGACTAAGTGATGGTTCAGGAAGAATTTCACAAATTTTTCAGACATCTCCACATCAGTAGAAGAAAGGTGAGGAAGGAGGGAAGACAGGTGAGGATATAAAAAAAATAATTAATCTGGTATGAAGGCAAACTGCACACACAGTTGTTCCTTATTTTGTCTTAGTAATATGAGCAAAAGAAGTTTGAGCTCAGTGTATCTGATAAACTGCAGCTCTGTTTATGCTAGTCCATGGATTCACTCCCACGGCGACAGTATTTGTGCATTGCTTGCTATCAGACATTTTTTTCCTTGTTTCACATATTTCTGCTTAGCAGCAATACGTAAGCAGAGTATGTGTGTGAGTACCTACTTTAATCAACCTACCAGCTAAGAAAATAAAGGCAAATTACAGTACTAAAAGAAATCACCAAATTTCCTGGAAGTGAGTCAAGCTTTCATCTCATCGACATTCAGCACCAGTACCATAGCAAGCAGAAGAAAAAACACAGAGCAAACACAAAACAAGCACAAAGCAGACAGGAGGAAACCCGTTGTATCTTAAAAGGAGAAAGTCATGGCTTGAAATGTTGTTTATGAAACTCTCCTTGCAGTGACCTGTACTTGCACGGGACAGACCAAAGGAGATTTGAGTTCATTTTGCATTATTCTGTACCTAACCACGAAGTTAAGGGTTATACTTCCAGAAAGAATGAAGCCAAAGATGTGCATACAAATATCTGTCCCTAACAGTTTTTCCCCCTTCATCTTGCAAAGCACCCAAGCAAAAGGCCAGTATATATGGCACACAGCTGCCACTAGTATTACGTGTGTTTAATGCTGCAAAATCTGTACCTCATAAAAGCTGTTTCCTCATTCAAGTTTATTTATTGGTGGGAAAGTGAGAAAAGAGAAGCAAAATGAGGGTTTTCAGGACACTGGCAGATAATGTCTGATGATTATTCCTCGATTATCAGCATATACAATAACAGTGCAATTATTTAGATTATTACTTTAAATTCACTTCCTCTACCTCCACTTTCTTTTCATTGCTTCAGCAAAGGAAGAAGCAGCAAAAGTATTTTAAAAAACGCTATGTTCATTTTTATCAGGTACCTTCTCTCCTGTTACCTGTTGCAATGAATTAATTGGCATCATTATTGCAGCTCTTTGCCTGTCTAATAAAGGAGTAACAATATCATGTCATTTACTACAAGAACTTTACGATCAGGGTAAGTTTAGAAGTGCGTAAGTCTAATTCAGTGGTAGTTAAATTTTATTTTAGAAGTATCTGTAAGACTTTAGAAGATCTTCCCCAAAGGATATTACATCAGACAGACCAAACCAAAATTCAGGATTTTTTAAAGTTTATACAAAAGTTTTACAAAATACGTTTTAGAAAGGTCTCCCATTCCTTGAGATATAAGAGACCACAGAATAAATTTGGTATTTTTATCACCCTGTTACCAACAAATTATTGTAAAGTTTATGAATCCTTGCTTCATATTTTTTGCTAAAAACACTAAAACAATTTTCCTCAAATCAATTTAACAATGAATTGTACCTTTTTATTTATTTATTTTTTTAAAAAAGCAAACCTGAAAACAACAAAACCAGCAATGGACTTTGATCTCTTATTTCTAAGGAGGAAGAAAAAGTCTGTGCTCTCAACTAAACGCATGGGTATTTGCTAAAGAACAAACAGAACAAGAAATCTGTAAATGTGTAAATAAAGGCAGGGTTTGGTTTCTGTGATCAATCTGTACTACACATTTTTTTTTCAGGAATTCATCCATCTTTGCAAATATTCGCAATAAATGAACTATATGTAAAGATTCATACCAAGATATTCAACACCAAGTCTCTCACATGACTCCAAGCAGGCTTTTTTTGTGTTTTCATAGCCATAATCACTATGCCACAGTTTGGTAGTTATCCAGAGGTCTTCTCGCTTCACACCACTCTCTTGGATGGCTTTCTGGAGGAGAGATTCGCAGCCGTATCTTTTTGCGGTGTCAATATGACGGATGCCACATTTTTGTAATGCAAAGACCACAGCATCATGGGAATAGCCACCTTGATGGGAAGTACCTACACAAACAAAATCAGAAGTGAATTGTCAGCAGTGCATTATGAGGGACATTTTTTATCATTTTGTTTATCTTTTGTTTTCCTTGCTTTGTATATTCAATTCTTATTCGATTTTTATTTCTTAAGAGTAAAGAAATGGGCACTGGCAGATTTCTAGGCTGAGGAAATAGTGGTAGAATGCTGACACTTATCAGAAATAACACTGGCAAAATCAAATGTCAACAGCATTTAGCTGTAAAAATGTTATTTCAGAAGTCAGGCTGAAGAGAGCTCTTTATCAGGTTCTTCCATCAAAGACAAAAGACATTTTAAGGAAAGTCAGCATATGGCACAATTTTCATATAGAAGCACAACATTTACAAATGAAAATATTAACAGGAAGAAATAAAACATAACTGAAAAAGCAATTTACTTTGTAGAAAGCATATCCTGAAACCTCTAGTGTGTTGAACTCCTGGTAGCAAGTTACTATTGCATTGTACAACCCCAGCCTGGGCCATACCACAGGTGCAATTCACCCAACGTCAAGCTCAGCGTTAACCAAAACAATGGAATCCTGCACAGGAGCTACAGAACAGGCACACAGGGATTTTCAGTAACAAAATACTGTAACTCTTATTGTGTAGGTATTCACTGGATGTGTATTTTGCATGTCAAGAGGACGGAAAGAGGAGGAGATTGAGCAGGAAAAGCAACCAGCAGGAGGACTGTCAGATAAAGAACTGTTTGAGAGCGAGGAGGATGATGTTTCTACTTACCCTTTCCTGTTAGTTGTTTTGCCTGCCATGAGCCCCTCACCCATTCACCCTCACTTACAGACTTTCCACAAACAGTATTTTCTACAGTTTGTTGGAGGAAATGCTCAGTCAGTTCCAGTCAGCTACCAAGACACCTTCTGAGAGGATCAGTACTTAAAGGCCCTGGTGCTATAAACAATAATCGGCATGTAAATGGCTACGTCACTGACTTCAGAAGGGCCCTGGGCAGTCGTGACAGTCAATAGCAACAGCATCTTCAGCCACTGCTGAATCTAGATAAATAAAGGACTCCACGTCAAAGAATATAAAGTGAAATTTCTATCTGTTGTTAATTTTCTTTCCCTGTAAACATAACATTTATTTTTACACCAAGCACTACCTGCCGGCTATGAAATTAACTAATGTATTTGACACCAGACTGTTAAAAAAGTAGAACAAATGAAATCACACACAGCTACTTTGGACTCATCCTTAGAATGTCCCATACCTGAACTGAAGCAGGAACACCCACTGGAGCTCCTGACATGACTTCTCATGTGTCACAACAAGAGGGATGCAAGAATGAGGAGAACTTACAGAAGTCCTGCTTGTGAGTAAGGCAAGCCAGGTTCTCCTAAATGCTTGTCATTTTTGTTCATTCCTAATCTTAGAAGGAAAGTCAATGATACCTCTATAATCTTATTCTAAATAACTTAAAGTGTTGAACAAGATATATGTTCTGATATGACACACACCCCAGGGATCATGACATTCTGCTGATCACAATGGGACAATCCCCACTTTATGAACTGTAAAATGTGGAGTACTGAATTCCTGATTCATCTTCATGGCTTTTTAGAGGGATAAAATTATAATACTGTATTTCTGCAGTTTTGTCACACAAGTATTTTACCTTCCAAACGTAAGCAACATTTCAATGTTTGAAAAGACAAAACTGTCAAACTTTTTTAATAGCCACTATTTTTGATTAATAGCTGGCTTAATTTGAGTCATCTAGAAATACCTTTAACTTGTTTTACATCAAAGTTAGCAATGCTAGATCAACTTATATTTTCAAAAGAATTATTTCAAAATCTTTATGAATCTCTAAGAATTTTAGATTAATGCAGTGCTACTACATTGCAACTATGGTAAAGAATATATATACAATTACTAGGGCAAAGACTATATATGCAATTCAGATGCTAAACTGATTTTATTAAGGAATTATATAACTAGCATAGAAAAATTACTATACTTTTTCACTTTTAATAAGCTGCTATTGATGCCAAATAAACAAGGTTCTAACTATTGTGTCTGTTTCTGGCTGAATGGACATTTCTAAGCACAGAATGAATGGAGTTCATTTAGAGGTCTTGCAAATGGACTCTGACTCTTTTCATGCATAATGGATTTCAGTAAGAACATTTAGGACAAACAACTTCGGGTTTTTTGTTGTGTGTGTGGTGTTT
>VWZY01004133.1:190915-201667 GCA_013399075.1 Chloroceryle aenea
CCACAAAGACAAAAATCAATGGCATCACCTCTCCCCAAAACACCAAAATTAAACCAATGAACAAATCAAACCACTAGCCCTCCTCTCCCTTTTATGCACCATCTCAGCTGACTCTCAGCCTCATTAAACTTTCCATTCTCCTTCACGGAAGCTGTGAAACTACAGAGAGAGATCCAAAGGACCAACAGTTTTTCAGAAGAGAATCAGGACCGACTTTCTTCCTCCCTTTTTGGAGAAGGGTTCTTTGTGAAATGTGAATGTATTGTTTATTTGAATATATGTTTATATATAAACATATAAAATATTTATATTCCTGTTTTGTGACATGAGTAACTGGCTACACGAAAGCAATGGAAACCACTTACTTGAGAAGAGTTCCCATTAGTGAAAGCACAGGCAGTATATTTAGAGACCATATCAGAGATTAACCATCTTCTGGCATCAGTATTCAGTACTAAATTAAAACAAATGACAAACAGAACAAAAATGCCCATTTCTTTGCTGTTTTTCCGTGTTGTGGTGTTTTTTGTTTTGTTTTGGTTTAGTTTGTTTGTTTTTAAATCTCCAAGTACTCACTTGAGAAAATAACTCTAAAAAGCAAGAGCTCAAACAACAGTTTATCAATATTTACATACTCTTTCTGTATATATGGCATTACATACCATAATAGTCTTGAAACACTTTGATGTATTAGTTTTATTTCTATTATTTCAATATTAAATTAACATGATGGCCACATAATACATTTTATAAAGTTTTTGGTGTCAACAGAACTTGATTTCACCAATTACCTTATAAGCAAATTTGATGATAAACCTATATAGAGCTTAAATGAACATAGAACACACTCACAGTTTGTTGCTAATCCATTCACAAAACCACATGGCTCTTCTACCAAATGGCTCAAGAATAAGCAATCCTTACTTCTTGTCTTACCTCCTCCTTCACCTACTTCTAGATTCATATGATCCTCTGACAAGCTAATTCAGATTGTTAAATGGCCCAAAAAAGTATATAGTTTTAGAATTATTCATGAACCTAAGTAACTCCCCAGAGGGGAAAGAGCCCACTAAATTTTGGGCAAGGGAGCAGTCAAGAAAAGCTCCCCCTACAGCAGCAGCAGTTAAATAAATTGATGTATTTAGTGTTTATATTAAAATTAGAATTAAAAACCCCACAAACAAATCACAGCTGTGTTCAAACCAACCACCAAATGCTCCAAGACCTTCTTCACAAACTTGTCTCCTGCAGCTTTTCTTTCTGTTACATTCCCCAACACAATCCCTAGAGCTGCTCTTGGACAAGATGTCCCACTAACTTTCTATAGTGACAGCATTAGAACCCAAGTGTTCTTACTGCTCTGTTTTAGCATCATTTTTACTTAACAGCATCAGTTACTGTGAAAAATCCCATTTAGCAGTACACAACAAAGTATTCATAGCGTTCCCTCTTCTTTTGTAGAATGTAGGGCTTCCCCCTGCAGCATGTAGAATCAAAGTCAACCTTGTTAGGAAGCCATTATACTCATTTTCATCAAGCAACTCCAGAGTATCTGGAGTTATGAAATCCAAATTTAATCACAATCACTTCTACAAAATAACTATGACATTCTCCTCAGAGTCCAAGAGTGGCATCTAATGTATTTATAATGCTCTTGCAGGAATGGAACCTATAGACATGATGAGCTTCTAGAAAAACTAGTAGGACAACATCAATCATAATGGAAAAGCACTGAGCAGACTTGTAGTATATAACCAATGCTTTGGTGAGAACTAATGCAGTGCNGATCTGCTGCTTAGTGTGAAGGGGTCACTCTGGGACTGTCTCTTGTGTGACTCAGAATAAACTCACAGAATTTAGTAACATGAGGGAGTAAAGTAGGCAAGCATGACTTTAAACCCTGCAGTCCTACTCTGCGTGTGCACCAAGGAACAGAATGCAGGAATACAGCCTTGCCACAGTGCAAAAGGGTAGGAGAGGGACATTACATGTTATTATGTATCCAGGGAAAGGGAAGCCAGAATTGCATTTTCTCTCTTCCTGAGAGGAAGGAAGAAATGGCAATGAGCCATTGTTGACAGAAGCACTCTATTCCCTCCATCCCAAAGAGACTCTGACTGTAAAGGATATTCAGATCATCGACTATAAAATGACTGTACATCTGTGATCACTGAACTACCATTTATCTAGGCGGAACTTAGAAAAGGACGTAGAAAAGCAACTTCTTAGAATGTATCTCAACAAGTCTATAAATTCTGCAAGTAGCCTCAATTATCAGTGGGATGCTTTGGCTCTGGTATGGCACCAATTCACTAATGTATTTGTAGCAGCAAAAATAATACTATCACCCAAAAAATGCAAATGTCTTCTCTGTAGGAGTAAAGACATTTCCACTGGAAAGAGCCAGCTATTTAAAATTATCCAGCTGTTGTACACAAATATAATTATCATGCAGAACTTCTCAGTTCAGTTGATAGGGAAGAAAGACTCTGGAAAGTGACCTACCCATTTGAAAGGTAATTATGAACGTGCAATCCTTGTAGAAATTTCATAAGCAGAGCAGCAGCACACATTTATTTAAATGCCTTTACAGACAGGCTGCCAAATCTTGAAGTCTTTTCTTTCACTCCACACTTTCCCACCACCGTGAGAACTATTTCTCATTAACAACCAAATTGGTTTCAGATGCTCTGCTATAAGATGTTACCTTAGAAACCATTTGGTAAAAGACTGTGGCTTCCTTCCATAGAAATCTCAAGCAGTGAAAAGGCAGATTTGCTGGCATAAATCAAATCCAATTTCTAGGGTTCACTAAACCTTTTCTCCTCAGAATAATGTTTTGTGACTAGATCTTAGCAGTTAATAGTGCACGAAGAATTGCTGGTGTGAACCAGTTTTAAAATGATTTTCATTCTATTCCCTTCGCTAAATCAGTTGAAATTACTTTGAGTACATATCATACCTTGATAGAACTTCTAACTGTGTAACTAATAAGACATGTACTATGTACAGCAAATAAACAGATTGAATAAAAATATTAATTTTATGTTCTCTCCCTTTAATACATCTCCTTAAACTACTCTACCTGATAAATATTAACAATG
This sequence comes from Chloroceryle aenea, assembly GCA_013399075.1. Taxonomy (NCBI): domain Eukaryota; kingdom Metazoa; phylum Chordata; class Aves; order Coraciiformes; family Cerylidae; genus Chloroceryle; species Chloroceryle aenea. The sequence goes on from VWZY01004133.1 coordinate 194,020, forward strand.
TAAGACATTTGGAAATACTCCACAATAAATGAGATATATCTGTGTCACCTTTTTTTCTCCTCCAAACAAGTTCCACCAAAAAAAAAAAAAATTAAGACCATAATATCCTGCTTAAGAACACAGTATCATAATCATTCCTGCTATGAAAGTTTGACTTAAGTTACATAACTTATAATTTATAATTAAGCACAATGAACACACAATTACAGAGAGGGATAGCAATTTTTAGATGTAGAGTTGACTGAGACCAGTAATTCAAAATGACTGAGAATATTGTAAAGATAATATTATAGAAAAAATATAAGGAGAACTGCAATCTACAGTGACTTGCAACTTACAAGATGAAAATGTAGGTTCAATAACTCATCACTGTAAGATTCTAATTCAAGATGACATTCAAGATGATAGCATTTTTGACATCATAACAGTGCCCATTATACCTACGAGACTCCTCACAGAATTAAGTGCAATTGTGAATTGTGACAAGACCCCACTCCTGCAGTATCACGTGACATTGCAAGGTCTGAGACTAGCAGTGTCCCACTGGTAATTGTGTTTCTGAGTTCAAAGGGCAGCAGCAACCCTGCTTCCCGCAGCACAAACTAAAACTGAACAATAAAGAATGTCTCTGATAAAAATACCCCCCCCTTTTTTGTTTATTTTTTTTTAACTTTCACATCACCTAAGAATTTTAAAAGTTTTTTCTCAAGGTTTCCAAGACAAACAACATTTCTTCTCACACTGCACATTCAACCTTAGAATAGTATGTATTAGAATGCAAAGTATTTCCATTCAGGCATTAAGCCGGGGGAACAGAACTTACAGTTATGAAACTGATGTAAAGCCACAAAGGTGGCTTTCTCCTTTTCCTCCCCACTCTCTCCTGTAAGGAGGATTCTGTATCCCACCCTATACTGGGGGTACTTGGCTTAGACCTTAGAAGAACTGATGAAAGTCCATAAATCTGTACCTCTCTCCTCCCCATTTGGAGGCATGAGGAACTACTGTGACATACCATTCAATGCTGCCCAAATGATGTTAGGGTGCTCTGGCAAAGAAAAATGTATGATGACCAAAATCTGCTACACAAAGGTTAAAAGATTAAAGCCAGCTTTCTTGGTTTTTGCCCACAAAGTTTGGTATAATTTTCTACACTACAGAAACATGGTGAAAGACAAAGGTTAAATATACAGGAGTTTGCTTCTCTGTTCATTCGAAACTGGTTACAAATAATTTGTTCCTCTAGTGGGCAATTAAACTTGTAACATTTAAAATTATTAATGGAAAGAGGAAGTTTAAAAGCATGTACATAAAATACCTCTTCTTATCCTGATAAAGGCTTTAACTATTAAACACTGAGAGAAAACGAATTTTTATTACCTAGATTTAGTGATGGACAATTAAAATTCCTCTGTATCACAACAATGGGATGATTACCAAAAAGGACCCAGCATGAGACAGAAATCTGCCTTTCTGCTATTAAATCACATTTCATATGTCACAACATAAATAAGGTAAAATGACCAGCAAAAATATAAAAACCCGACCTCACATATTTGTAGGTGTACAAAGAGAGCCCAGACAAGCAGCAGTTTCCCCAGTAAAATAAATAAATTAGTTATTTCTACCGTGTACACTCTGATATAAGCAAAAGTCAGCCCAGAATATTGCCCCAGATGAATTTGCTTTAAAACAATATTTGTACAGCACTTGGTCTTTTTTAAGGAACAAAACAGCACCAGACTGGAAGTAGGTAAGTTCAGAAGCAAGCAAGAAAGGTAGAGCTCAGCAGGTTCAGTCAGGTTAGGAAAGGACAGAGCTTCGTTCCACTCTCTGTAAATACACAGCTGCCTGGGCTATGGCCACATTTTGTACATGAGAGAAGTTAAATATCTGGAGGCCCTCAAAGCTCAAGTACAACTTCTCAAGGTCAGATCTACCGAAACAGTGGATGAATTGAGACAGAAAGATTTATACATGCAGCATTTTGTTCATCACAAGAGGCTATTAAGGCAACTTGGTAACCATGGGTGAGGAGCAAAGTCCCAATAGAATAAAAAAAAAAAATAAAAGAAAAGGTTGAGACAAAAAACAAAAGGAAGAAATAAACAGCCAATTCTTGCTGCAGGATAAGATTAATAGGGGGGAGTGCCCAAGGTCTTGGTATCAGGACCACTGTTCCATAAATTTCCTTAAGAGCTGAAGCCATGAAGAAACAAGTGCCATGAATAAAAAAAAAAAAGGAAGTAACAGTGCAGAATGACAAAAAAGTGGAGGCTTGGTTCTGCTGCCATTGAATTGAAAAACAAAATCTCATTTGATTCCAATCCAAACAGGACTGGGTCTTTTTTGACCACAGCTAGGTTTAAGAATGAGTACAAGCAACTCTAGAATTAGTAATTAAGAAGTGGATAACTGCATTAGTATTACATACTGGAAGGAAATGCCAAAATACTTGCACTTAGCATTAAAATTCAAGTTATATGTAGCATTATGATGAAAAAAACCCCAACACAATGTGATGAATGTGGAGTAACCTGCTTCTATGGCTTTCTCCAGAAAGTCCCACTTGTGAAAAGAACTGATAAGAATACATGAAGTCTTGCATGGCTGCAGTAAAAATGATGCAATGTCTTCAGGAATGCAATCAGTGAAGTCAGTAATAATTTAATTTTATGATTTATTTACTTAAAGCTACATCTGAATATCAGGAATCTTATCTATGGAAAACCCTGAGATGTGGAGAGAGATGTTAATGGTTTCCCTTGAGTATGGTGGGATCCTGTGTGTGTGCCTGTATCTATTATTTTACCATGCTAGTAGTGCAACACACTGACAAAGGCAGTGAAAATGTAATTTTACATGTAGCTCCTATGAAAAAGTGGAATACACCCACTTCAAAACACTATGATTTGCCCAATATTTCTAAAACACTAATAAAGTAAGTCTTGCAAATACGGAAAGAATTTGTAGCTATCTTCTTAGCAAGATAGTGAAAGTATCCATTTTCCAAAGCAATCTAATGCCATTATGAGGTAATGTACTCTTTGGGATATAGCTTTACACTTGTATCAAGCATTAGGGCCAAAAATACCAATTCATTTTTGACTTAAGCCTACTCTAGTTAAAAGCAGCCTTTGTAATGAACATTATCATTGGCTGTAAACATGCCTGACCCTCTGCAGATCTGGAATAATATCAGCTACCACAACTGTCAGCATCGACCCGTAGGGCACACAAAGATATCAACAGTTTTTATAACCATACAATAACAAAGATGCAGATGGTTTTTATTTTTAAATTAAAACTTTAGCTATGCAACATATTTCTAACACGAGTGGGCTGCCTTATAATGACTGACAAGTGTCTCAGGAGAGTCAGCTTGTCTTACCACTGCTAGTAAACTTGTTTCTGCTGGACACAAGACTGGTAAAACACAGTATGAGTATGCATTTAAGTAAGCACAGAATGTTGGATGCACAGAATTATTGCAAGTAACCTTTCAAACTGATAACACATTTTCTACACTCTGGCATAAAATTCTTCTTTCTCAGTAGTTATTTTAATGGCTATGGATTCCCCTCACCAAGAACAGTTTGCGTAAGCAAGCACAGAGCATCAGAAAGAGCACAGTAGCCTAAAGAAAGGCCACTTAACCTTTCTAGTCTTGTCCTTTCTGTCTCCTCTTCTGACCAACTTACTGAACTTCTCCTCTACGAACTGTGAAACCAAGGAAGCTGTAGCATGGAAACCCATTAAAAAAATAAATAAGAAAGCCCAGTTAAAAAAACCATCATCACAACACCTTTTGTAACTGAAGCTTGAACAGAAAGAACTGATGTTTTAGACAGAACACTATCCTAGGGTGCTGTTGCACTCTCTGGTAGTACATTTTGGACAAGAAAGGTGTTACATATCTCCTGCTCCAGCTCTGAGGCAACAAAAGAGGTTTCATCACTTGGACATAACTTGCATAGCTATCTGAGCTGCCTTCCAGTTGACATGACTGGATAGCTGCAACCATCTTAACACAGCATACTTATCTCTCTCTCTGAAGCTTTCAGAAAGATTATCTAGGAACAGAGGCAACCATACATAGCTGTCCTCCCAAAGACCACTCTTCATAGATAACAATTATGTCTGCATGTTTAGAAGGATAAGAAGTGACAAAGAAGCAACCAAATCTTAAATCATGCAGAAAATGGCCTTGCAGAAAATGCTTCCTCATTGAAGTAAGTTCTCCACAGATGAATCAACTTTTTGTGTTGCAAACATTAGTTAATGAAGTAAGGCTGTAACAAAACAAGCCATTAACTAGAAGAGTACTTAAGTGGGAACACCTACCACAGGTAAAGATCCCATTGTGTTAGGCTGCATATCATGGTATTTATAGCTTGACTACAAATGCAAGTGCAGCAAGTCTTGAGTTTCCCTTCAGCCTTTTTTTCTTGAATTCACAATGTTTTGTGGAATACATTAAGGATGTCTTAAAATTACCTGACTAGTTCCTATATATTATAAGATCTCAATAAAGCTGCTGAACACATAAGAATGTTGTTACTCTAGAAAGACAAGAATAGGTAAGTGAAGTCAAAGAACCAAATCCTACTGTTCCTGACACTGCTCTAAGTCAAGAAAAGCTCCCTAAAAGCCATAACTGACAAAAATTACTGGGACGGAAGATTTAAAACAATTCTATTGATCTTGTATGTTATTACCCATTTACTGTGGTTTCAGTTCAGGCTTGACAATCAACTACTCAGTACTTACTAATAGAGTGATAGGATAGCAAGCAGCATGCTATTTGGTAGAGAGTAGAGAGAAGTCTTTCTGCCTGTCTACTTGCTAGTCATCTTATTCTTCCAATAATCTAAGAAATGCACTGCAATCACCCATAAAAAATAAGGTGGTTCTGTAGATAGTCTGAAACACAGTTCAGAGTATACTGAAACAATGAACGTGACAGCTCTTGGATAAGAGCCCATTCTCTTAAAAAAAACTATTTAAAATTTTATTTTATTTTTTAATTAATAAAAAAAGAATCTGAGTGGACTAAATTGGCAAAAAGTGTTGCAGGTTAAAGTAACCAACCAACCCTCTCCCCCCCAGAAATAAACCAAAGGAAAAAAAGGTAGTAACCTTGAACAGCATAGGCCTTTTTGCTCATTATATAGGGACTGCCTAAGGGACAGCTGCATCAAGTATGCTTAGGGTTAACAGACACCAAATCAACAAATTCATACACTGGGCATACACATACCACATCTATGGACATGTGCATGCACATCAATACACTATAAAAGCAATTATGGCCATTCTGTAGACTTTTAAATTCTTTAAGATCTTATGGCTGATGATGCTGAGCTGGTCAGACTTTTAAACTAATATTGCCACTCAAATGACTGGGTACTTCAAAACAAGCCCTACAAGCTCCATCTATTCACTTAGTGTTTCTGGATGAAGAAAACAGCCCTATTAAAAATCAAAGGCCAACTCCTATCAGCCTAAGTGGCATCATACACTCTAAAATCCACATCTCCAATTTTGCCCTTATTTATAGTAATGATAATTCTAAATAATTGCTCTGAAGTCAGAGCATGCATAAAGATGAAAAAAACGCAAGGGTCATTTTATTTTATGGTTTAGCTTGATACTTGTGTGACTGCTTAACTCCAGCAGCATCACAGAGAAAAAAAAAGTGCCTTTAGTTTGCATGTTTATGTAAAATAAAGGAAAATCTGGGATATCAAATTGACCTATGATAAAACTGCATCATGAAAGACTGATTAGGAAGACTGATTATTCACATTTTAGAATACATTGTAAATGAAAGAGGCTTCTCAAAAGACTCTTAAGAAGAGATACTCAAACACTGTGCCAAAAGAATCTGAGGCTTTAACCAAGAGATAAATTAACTCCTTACTTTTACAAGAAATAAAAACTAGTTGATGTCAACTATATAAAAACACAACAGTTCAAAAAAACTGTGAAACATCTGGTCAAGTATACAATGGTCATCGCTATGTGTATGGTAGGTGTTTGCTTTTTTGTGGCACACCTCCAGGCACTCTGGTCCACCTCCCGTTTTGGAGGAGTTAATGGCCTCTGATCTGTTAACCCGTACAACACGGACAGTGCTCTGGCACCACAGAATTACTGGTTCTAACCCCAGTTTGCATGGCTGTATGCTGGCTTGGAAAAATAGTCTTTAATCATTTAATAATCTGTCTCTTTTGAACTGGTACCAAACCTGCCTGGATTTGCAATAGAGAATGTACAAAACAAATATGCCTATGTAGTAATAAAAGGAGTGTTCTGCTTCAAGCCCATCTTGGATTTATACCATCCAGTAAAATTGAAAAACCTTTCAGAGATGCTTTCATGCCAAAATTTTCATTGCAGGAGCATATTCTGGTTAACCTGTAGTCTTGCTCTGCTAGGACTGAACACAGTAGTCTTCCTCAACTATCACCACCATTAACTCAGGCAACTAACGTGGTCTTATAAGGAGTTGTAATTTTCTTCCCCATATTCACATTCCAGAAAACATACTGCTTAAGAGCTTAGTCTACTATAGAACTTCTCACTGCACAATTGATAATAAAATTAAATGCAAATTATGAAGTTGATTTCCCTTTGCTTTTTTCATACTTTCTGGCAGACTTTTTTCTCCTAAAAACATTAAAGTGTCATAGACATTTGTATGAGCAACAGCCAAAACAGTGTGTTTTGTCACCAAACAAAATGTCACCAAACCTTGGTTTTCAGTAAGAAAACTAATCCCAAAAATCACACACCAGATTCTGATACACTGTCAGGGTTCAGCATCGTTTGAATTCTTTCAACATAGACATCGGCCATGTGGTGCTGCAACCACAAGGCACAGGCCTTACTCACAGAGTTGAGATTCCTGCACAGGCTTTTGGCTGCAACAGGTGCAGCTGCCAAACAACTTTTCCAAAACGATTAATTCAAGCTTGAAACTCTCCTTAGAACAGAAGCGTGGTCCTAAGCCTCATAAGAATAAAAACAAAACACAAAACCACCAAAAAAATACCCTGGGGGAAGTGCAGGAGACATGTGTGCTCCCAAGCAGAAAAGGGCCCGCTCTCCAGCTTGCCTTGCTGTAGGGCAGCAGGAGGAACCCCGAGGGTCCCATTCAACAGGACCACGAAGTGGTCATCAGTAATTTATTACTCCCAGTAATAAATAAGCCTCTGGGCAGCCAAGCTCAGCGCGGGTGGCCTCCACGGGAGCCTCAAGCCCCGGCTCCTCCAGGCGAGCCCGTGTGTGGGCCAACGGCNCCGTGTGGCGGCCAACGGCAGCGCCAGACCCTGACGGCCCGGACAGGCCTGGCCCGGCGGTGATCGCTACCACCTCGTGACAGCCCTCAGAAGGACGCGGGTCCGGGGCGAGCTGTGGCACTTACCGAGCCCCAGCACCGGGATGCTCCGGCCGTTGGCCAGCGGCAGCACGGGGCNGACCACGAAGTGGTCATCAGTAATTTATTACTCCCAGTAATAAATAAGCCTCTGGGCAGCCAAGCTCAGCGCGGGTGGCCTCCACGGGAGCCTCAAGCCCCGGCTCCTCCAGGCGAGCCCGTGTGTGGGCCAACGGCAGCGCCAGACCCTGACGGCCCGGACAGGCC
>VWZY01004133.1:201707-242022 GCA_013399075.1 Chloroceryle aenea
TACACGTCCATCCTCACGGTGGGCAAGGAAGCGCTGGTAGGTGTGGCTGCCGCTGTCGCGCGGAGCCCTGACACCTCTCGGAGCAAGGAGTGAGGAGGGGGCTGGGCTGGGCGGCCAGCAGCGTCAGCTGCAGAAGCTAATGGTGCATGTTCTTGGAAAAAGTACCTGCGTGACCTTCACATGCCGTATGTTAGAGAACTCGTTCCGGTACCCCGTGAGAAGGCTGGAACGAAAGTTAAATTTTCCTTCCTGCGAGCGTTGACACTGCTTTTCATCTCGAATTCCGACTGGAGAACTTGTTTAGCAAAATGGCTGATCGTTTAAAACAAACAAACAAACAATCTACATCAGGAAAATACATGTTTTGGAGCCTTGAAACTCCAGATCAGCCTAAGGTACTACAATGTGCCTGCTGGGAATAATCATACAACAGTCTCACATTTCCACGTTTTCTTGGCCAAGCCATCTCAACACGTTGAGACTTCCAGAACATACACAGTTCAGCCAGAGATGGGCTGTTGAACAAGATGGAGATAAGGATTTTTTAGTAAACACACCTTATGGAAGAAGACAGCAGTAAAAACATAGAAATTATTACTCTGATGAGTTCACTGGTCATAGAAAGATAAAGTTTAGTCTTGAAATAATACAAAAAAAAGAGCTGCAGAACAAAGATCTTACCTTGGAAGAAGCTGTGTAGTACTATACAGAGATGCTATCTGGGTCTTGAATACTGTATAGCCACAGTGTGCTTGTAGGTACATCCAGCAGATGAGACTTATCTTGGCGTCTGCTTTATGTGGTTTCCACATACAAACTGGGCTAGAACATTTGGGGCCATCTCTGCCATATCTGCTGTATTTTGAAACAGAGATATGCTCCATCTTTTTGGTTTGTTTGGGTTTNCGAGGTCTCGGCGGTCGGTGGCCCGGCTGATCCCCGTTTCCGTCCCGTGATAGGTGGCGGCGGCGGCACTGGGCCTGACGGCACCGACGGCCCCCTCNGTACATTGAAGCAATCTGAATCAATATCAATCTGTTCAAAACCAAATGCTATTTTTTACTTGTTGGACAGTTGGAAAATTGTAAAAGAGAAATGATGAATTGTATATTTTTCTTTCACAAAATCTGCATTTGCTGTCAGAAAAAAAGACTCTTAATCATCTGAAAAGAAATAATTAAAAAAAAAAGAGTAATAGAAAAATGCTGGATATCCTGACGTGGTTATCTGGGGGGGTTTGTTTGTTTTGTTTTTTCACAGTTTAAGTCTCTTGGAAACCTTGAAATCCCAAAGATGGGTAAGTGGGAAAAGTGATCAATAAAAGCAAAGTCAAAGGTACTGTCTTACCCGAAACTGCCTGAGAAGGAATATAAGAATGACTCGCCAAGGGTTGGTAATGCAGCCCAGTTTACATAAAAGGGACAGTGCTGAATGTGAGCCTCTCCTAAGCAACATGAAAAGTTACGGGAAAGCTCTTAAGAGTTAAAGAACAGAGTCTTTCCTGCAGGGATTTTCTAAAATTTCTCCTGTGCTGATGCTTTTAAAATCAGATTTCAAATGACATGACTTGCTTAGTTTCTCTTGTTGGCCTAAAATGTATATTAAAAGCTATTTGATGTTGACTGTCTAAATTGGACCTCAATTTGGTGAAAGAACTATTTAGATCCAGTGACCTCCCACTGAGTCTACATTTCAGTTTGTGTCAGGAGAGAGCTTTTGTGTATGTTCTCTAATTAATGTGCTTGGATTTGTGTTGTGGAGCAGTCTCAAAGCACGCAAACAGATTTCATTAGATGAAAACAAACTGAAGGGTCTGCTTCTGGAACTGCCCCTGATATGTCCTGTAGTGTGCATTCTTTACAGTATTGGACTAAAGTTAGTTTAGACCAATGGTAAACCCACCAAAATATAAGTAGCATTATTACTGAGTTCTCAGCACCAAGTGCTTTTTCTTTATAGATCAGCTACTGTTGTGCTGTACTGCTTGCTAAGATGCATCTAAAGTAAGATAATAAAAACCAGTGGAGTGTCCAAATTTGTTGCAGTTTGTTTAGTATAGACCTGAGCAGTACTCCAGAGTGGCCATCACCAGTTCTGAATCACAGATAGAAGATTTGCTTATACATTTTTTCGGTCCTTACTCTGTCGAATCTGTAGATTGCAGTCATTCACGAGGAAAAGAATATCCTCATTTTACAGTGGTAAGATAAAAGGAGCTTAGTCAAAAATGGTGAGGAAGTCCTCTGTAGAAAAAGGAACTGAACCTAGTAAGAGAGGTCCCATAGCTGGTACTCCAGCTGTGGGATGGATATTTTATGGAAGCACTACTCTGCTTCTGTACAATTATGACTGTTCTCCTGCAATTCACTGCTTTTGCAGGCAAAGATGAAGGTATCACTGAAGTTCACAGAAGTCAGAGGAAAATCTTTCTGGACCATAAATGACTTCACAGTTTTATCAGTTTAATACTTGTAATACTACAAAGTGTCTTATTTTGGTGTTTCTTACTGATTTCAATTTCTAGGAAGAGTTTTATGGAAAAGAACTGATTTTGGCTGACCGAGAGACAGTGGAACAAGAAGCAGATAGCATTTTAAAGGAAGCTGATGTTTGTGATGTCGCATTTCTTGTAGTTGGTGATCCTTTTGGGTAAGGAAAAGAAACATTTTAGTTATTGCTGTATATGATCACTCTTTTCTTTTAGTAGGAAGGAGCCATACTCCATAACTGTCATTCTTTATGAAGAAGCTGATTTTCAGACCAGAAGTGGTTTCTATGTCTTTGTACATTTACTGCATTAAAAATGTACATGGGATCACCCACGCTTTATCTTGCTTTGGAGTTTCCTTGCTCAGGTATTCCTTATAGATAGGAGTGTGGACCCTCTGGGATGTATAAATCACTTCATTTCTCATTTCATTCTCCATGCTAGCTTTTATAAATAATATTTTGTTCCATGTTTTATCTCCTAACATAAGAAATTCTAGGATGTCACATAATTAAGAAGGTGTGCTATATTTTGAGAGAGTATTCTTCTAGTTGCTATTTGTACTTGTAAACTGCAATTTTTATGCTCAATTATTTTAGAATGAATACTGATTGTTGGTTGTACAGTGCTTCAGCTTTGATACATGCTAGTTTTTAAAATCACTTAGGTAGTTACAAATTTCTTCTAATTTTGGTTTAAGTCTTTTGTTTCCACTTTTTATTCCCACTGAAAACTGTAGTCTTTTACTAACATCAGAAGGATCTCCTTCTGTCTTTTCAGTCAGGTACCATCAATCTGTAATGTCAAGCAATACAGAAGAGCTTTTAGTCTGCAGCTGGTGATTCAAGATTTATACCACAGTTTATACCACAGTGTTAAGGGACACAAGAAAAATCCAATCACTGAGCACCCTATGTGTGAGTGAAAAAATAGAGTTTATGAAAAAGAGGAGCAGTGTGCACATCTGCCAAAAGTGGAAAAATTATGTAAGTACAGGCTGAAGGGAATTAACAAGACAATATTTTATTAAAATAGTTCTTATGGGCAGATGATGTGGTATTTCAGAAATAATAAGTTTGCTTTCAGTGCATGGTAACATTAAAATTAAGATCCCTATAGAGCACAGAGCCACGTTACCTGTGCCTTGTGCTCTGATCCAGTGACTAAGTACACAAGATGAATAAAAGCAACCTGCCTGTATTGAAATGAAGTTGCTACTTGTAGGCAGTGTCTTGATCTGCCTCAGTTATCATTAATTTCAGGGTCAAGATATTTCAGTTTTGATTAACATACTACATAACTGTAGGAAACAACTTTTTTGTTGTTTTAATGAGTTGCTTCTTTTTGAATGTTTATGTTCTTAGCTCTTAATATTGCAGCTAGAGGATGCCTTAAGGATTTAGGAGTTCATGAGGTTACTAGGAAAGGGGACTGAATATTTCCATCCTAAGAGAAGCCATGCAGGAGTAGGATAGAAAGCATGGAAATCCCACCTTCTTCTAGCCTGGTGCTAACGTTCACATTAGCCACCATAAGGTGGCTTTAGACCTGGAGCTGAATTTAGCTCAATTCTAAGCTTAATGAGAATTTTCTTAATTATTTCAGAATAAACTTGATTGCTCAAACGTAGGCATTGTTTATTTGAGTAATTTGGCTTAAATAGTGTAAAGGTTGATTTAGTCTGTGGGGTTTTTTTTCTAAATGCTGCATGCAGTTTACCTCAGTCTGTTCAGAACAAAGTTCTTGTTTGAGTGTGTTGCATTCCTGGCATGCACTGATGCAGATGGGGAAGGCCTGGCTGGGCAGCAACTAAGGAAATATTGGAGTTTTGTTGAAATCTATGCCAAAGAGAGTTGACCTTTACAGTTCAACAGATGTCCAACAGACACCTGCAGAAGACAAAGAATAAATGGAACTTTCCTTTTCAAATACTTGCCAAAGCTACTGTAAAAAGTAACAATTGTGTTGGTTTTAGTTTTAATGATGCCAGAAAACTGCAGAGCACTGTGTCATACTGAGGATGTTTGTGTTTTCACCTAGGGAAGATGACACATGGAAGCCTTACTGGAGTTTTTACTTTCCCATAATGTCTAGTTAAGTTATTGTTGCACTTTTGGCACCTCTGCATTGCCCTAGTTGTGGAGGGTTTAATTTTACTTTCAAAACAAACTATAATGCTAGTAACACTTGGTCACTTTATCTTTTGAATCTTTTAATTCTTTTCTTAACGCAGGGCCACGACACACAGTGATTTAGTACTACGTGCAGTAAAGTTGGGGATTCCATACAAGGTCATTCATAATGCTTCCATAATGAATGCAGTGGGCTGCTGTGGTTTACAGGTAACAATTTTTGTATCTCTGCTATTCCACTAGTGTTAAGATTAGAACTGGTGAGCTCTTCCACTGCTGTAGCAGTGCATGTTGCAATCTGAAGTTTGAAGATCTCTACCAACTGTACGCTTCTTTTGTCAGAATTTGTTAACACTTCCTTTTCAGTGTGCTACATGTCAGCAAAAGTCCCTTTTGAAGAGTGCATGAGAAGATAAATAGTGTTTCTATTCTCTGCTAACTTCCCTGTGCCCCAGGAGACCTTGATATTTAAGTTATTTTGTAGATAAAGCTTTGCTCATGTTGTGTTCCTTCTACTAGTGATGGTCACCTGATAAGTGTATTCTTAAATTAAGCTGTTATTCTGTTGTGAAATATGCTGCTCTATATGCTGGTCTTGTCATAAAAGGAATACATGCACAAGCCTGTCTAGATGCCCAACACAAATCATGACTAATTCCAAAGTCTTGTATATAATGCATTCTTTGTCTCCAAGGTTGACCTGTCTTAGTTTTCTGCCCACCTCCCAAGACAGGAGGGATTTGCCTAGCCAAAGACTAGAAGAACAAATGATGGATTCTGTGCTTCTTGAATGGCCAAAGTAGAATAAGTAGTTTCCCCCAAGAAAATACTTCACTACTTCCTTTTACACATATAGAGGTCTGTTATTACTTTTCCTGCATGAAAAATGTTATGGCAGTGTATGTATCGTAAATAATCACATATAAATTAGTTGAAGTTTTCCCCTCTTGATTTCATTCATTACTTTAACAATAGAAGCTACTCTCTCCAAGTTCAGAATGGTTCCCTGGGTATGGGAACCCCGAAACCAATTCGCCCTTTACCAAAACTGAAAGCAGGACAGGAATGTAAGTGTACTACAGACAAGAGTTGAGGGTTTGAGCAGTAAGTTTTCAGCACTGAAGGAGGAAGCATTCCTTCCTAGCTTAACATAAAAGAGCAACATTTTCAAACAACTGACACCTTCAGATTTACATTGACGAACTCCAACAGCCCTATTTCAGTGCTGCCCAGCAGCAGAAAATCTGTTGCAATAAGTTGGATATTTTCTCTGCCTTTGATCACATCTGAATGGCTTAGAAACACGAGAGCCCTGTTTGGTCTGGCAGTTCAGCAGCACTGCACTGACACCTGTTCCAAGGTGCAAGTGCTAATGCTGAATGGAATGCAGCACAGGATTCACATTCTTTAGAATTCTTCCCATGAGCACTTTCTTACTGATACCTGCCTATGGGTGTAAGTCTCAGGCAAAATTATCTTTTAGGAAGGAAATAGGCTCCTTGGTTTCTAAAATCTACATGTACAGCAGCCAGATGGCAGCTGTCGCATGACTGCACTTACTGGGGCGGGTAACACAAGAGTTGAGGCTGGGACTCACCCTTTCCCCTTTTAGCTTCATGGTGGTGCAAAGTTTGTTGCTGTTGCCAAGCTGTTGACAAGCAGTTACTACTACCTGCTATCTTTGTACTGTTCTTTTATGTTCATCGGCATGGAAGATGCAAGGCACATACTCCCAAAGAGTAAAGGTGACTAAGTTTTCCATAAATTTGCTTCTCCACAACTCCATCTAGGCATAGGAAGGAGAAATGTATTGCTTCTAGGTTAATTGAAGAAAAGAGCAGAGAACTAAGGGGATATATTGCAAACCCTCTGTAAGTTTTTTCACATACGCAGATTTTTGGAGATTAGTTTACTCCTTCCTTATCCCATGCTGAAGGGAACAGACCATGAAGGAAATGTGATGTTATTCACTCTGGCATTAGTCCCCTTTTCCATTCTGCCTTGGGAAGGGCTGCCTTCTCATAAGTCAACATTCCTGTTGTTGTATAAAGCGTTTTAGGAAATAGTGATCATATTGTATTACCAGGCAGGCTATAAGCAGCTGTATGTTTAACTCTTCATTGCTCCTTACCAGGCATAAACTGCAAGTGAGGAATATCTTATGAAAAAGCAGCCTGTGACTTGAGCTGTGGGAGAAGTTTATAATTTTATGGCTGTCTCCTGCCATCAATTTAGTTTTCAAGTTAACTGTGTTTCAAAGTTGCTGTCAAGTATAGCAGGGATTCCTCTTTTGCTTCACCACAGAAAAGGCTTGGCCTTTTTTCTTGTTTTAATCTGATTGAGATACAAAACCTCTTTCTTTCTTACTAGAGAAAAACAGGAAACACCTTTATACGCTATTCTGAAAGCCATGTGCGTAGTGAGCTGTAACTGCTGATTAGGTCCTCAGAAAAATGCAGCTACAGCCCAGTCTGTTGACAAAAGAACATGTCTCTTGTCATCAGAGCACTGTTTTCTCTGTAGCCAACAATATTCTGATCATTGGGCAGTTTTCTTGTACAGTAGTGAGTTCCTGAAGTCAGTAGAGCATTAGTGATGGTTTGTCACCTTCAACTCATGGATGTTTCTTGCCAAATTGTAAAGAAAGGTGAATATCAAATTTCAAATAGCTTTTTTTTTTTTACTGTCTCACCTATTTTACAGAGCCAGTGCAGCTCTTTTGAAGGCTGCTCACATGAAGATTGTATTTGTACAAAGAACAGGGTTTTCTTAGTCTTAAAAATTAAACTTTTTGAACTTCTAGGAATCTCTAATAGAGATTCAGTAGCTGTAGCTACTGAAAACAGGGGATAGTAGAACTTGCACAGTATTAGTCAGACTGGACATAACGCTCTATGACCTGCTGTGTCTCTGTCTTTTACACTGTTCTTAGTGTGCTTCACTGTGTTTTTTTTCCCCCCAAGGCTGAATAACATCTTTTCCTTCAAAATCAAGTAAATACATCCCCTGGGGGAGAAGCCAGGAAAAGTGTGTGCGTGTGCCTCGTAGCACGTTCTTTACAGGTTCTCTTCTCTTGTCTGACGTGTCAGCACATTGATCACTCTGACTCCTGACATAGTGGGGGAAAGTATCTGTGCACACTGCCACAGAAGTCAGGGAGGGGGGACAGAAGCCCGTAGGAAAAGGCTGCAGTTCTCAGGGAGCAGTTCTAGTGCGTAGCAACTAGAGAGACAGTTCAGTTCTCCTCAGCAGCAGCTGCACCGTGTTCTGTAGCCTTGGAAAGCTTAGTATTTTAGGTAAGAGGCTGACCTCTTTTCTACCACCACTCAGCTACCCTGTGAGCAAGACATGGCCTTGGACCTATCCAACTAGGATCCAGCATTACAGGCTGAAAACAAAGGGAGAACCTATCCTGACTTCCATGCCTTTATCTGTACCCATGCTTGGTTTCTCAGAGCAGGGTTGATTGCTAAGGCTTTTAGTCCTAAAATAGAGGCAGAAAACTCAGGATCTCTAATTTACACCTTTTTCCTTCCTAATCTGTAACATCTGGATTAGTTTGGGAAAGCAAATGTCCAAAGCAGTGCTCACGGGCCAGAGTTCTCTCTGACCCAGTTCTGGTAATGTGGGAGGTAGCAGTGTGGATGGACAAAGGCACGGGGAAGACGGCGTCATACTGACCTGTGATGCACGTGAAGGAATGATGTAAATTGGGATGGCGTTGCTGTAAAAGTACAATGCAAAACTGGAGGCAAGCCACAGAATGAGACAAAAGACTAAAACAAGCCACATTTCTGGGAGAGTGGTGTTCCTGTTTTTGAAAGCATTTACTTTATATTTTGGTAGTGTAGTTAGGAAAAACAATAACACAGCATGGCAAAGACCTGCCTGCCTTTTGAGCCATACCCACTTTCTCCCTGAATAGGTTCAGAACAAACATCAGCTTGTCCCCTTGTTTCTTTCAGTGATTCATCTCATATTTTTTTTGTTTGCAGTCCAGTTAACTCTTGTAAGACAATTAAGTTTCTAAAATAGTTTTGTCTTTTCGCTACTAGCGGATCACTTAAAAGCAAAAGCAGTGCTTACTATGTTATTTTTGAGTCTTTACTAAACAGGCAAGTACATGTCCAGTGTCAAGTAGAAAAATAGATAAGGAAGCTGAAGGATCCTGCTATTACTTGCTGTGCTGATAGTCAAACAGAAAACCTGTAGTAGTTGCAGGAGCAGAACCTCTGGGTTTCACCCTTTGTGCCCTAATCTTCAAAAATACTCTTTGTTTTAATAGGAGGGGCTCTGTGCAAAATGGTTTTTATTCATGGACAGTGAATACAAACTGTTTTCCATCACTGATTGGTTTTCTCACGTACTACCAGCTTCTGAGCCTTTTAGAAGTGGGCGTTTGTTTCTCAAACCAGTTAAAGGTTAAATCAATGATAGTCACACTGCTTCATTACTCACAAGTGCTGTTCAACTTGGTGCCATTTATCATCACAAACATGACCCGGAAATATCCATTTAATCAGCACAGATTTTTTTTCTCCATTTAGATATCTTAATTTCAGATTAGTAACCCAAGTGACCAGGGTAGGAAGGAATCATAGTTTGTATTGCTAGGAAGAATCTTAGGAGGTTATTAAAGATAAGGTGACATTACCTTGGTGGGAAAATCCTGTCCTGTTCAAGTTTGCTTGAAGTTGCTGAATCTCTTGATAGCAGAATTTTGTCTGCTTGTGGAGTAGTTATTTCCTAGCTCCTGATACAGGAGGCAGCCAAGAGAAAAATGTGTCCTTCCCTTCAGCTGCTTTTATGTGATTTACCTCAGCTGTCTCCTGAAGACTGCAATCATGTGGAGTGGACTTGCCTCAGCCAAACAGCCTTTTCTTCACAATTTCTTTGTCTCTGGCATGTATGAAGGGGACTGGAAGTTTTTGGGATAGCTGAGCCAATCTGTTGACATGCAGTATAAAAAGGAGTTGTAGTCCTGTGTGTGTGAATGGTAAAAGCTTTTAATTTCTCATGAGAGACATTCAAAGTTACTAAAGGTCTGTGGTACCGAATAAGATAGTGTAAAGGGCTAGATCTAGGCTTGTGGTTGTTTTATGTGACCAATTAGAAGCAAAAATGAAGTTTGACTAATTCTTGCTCTTTGTTGATGATTGTTGTGGTGGTTTGACCTTGGCTGGATGCCAGGTGCCCACCAAGCCATTCTATCACCCCCCTCCCACAGCTGGATCAGGGTGAAGAAAATTAAGATGAAACTCATAGATTAAGACAAAGGCAGTTTAATGAAAAAGTGAAGCAAGGCCACACATATGGAAGTGAAAGAAAACAAAGATTTATTCTCTACTTCCCATCAGCAGGCGATGTCTGGCCCCTTTTTCCAGGAGGCAGGGCTCCACACGTGTAGAGGTTGCTCCAGGGGACAAGCGGATGCTTCCCCCACCTCCCCTTCCTCCTTTTCCTAGCTTTTATTGTTAAGCTGACGTCATATGGTATGGAATATCCCTTTGGTCAGTTCGGGTCAGCTGTCCCAGTTGTCCCCTCCCAAGATCTCTCCACCCCATCCCACTGGGGCAGAGAATGTTGGAAGGACAGCCGTGGTGCCGAGCGAGCCCTGCCCAGCAGTAGCCACAACACGGGTGTGTTATCAGCACCTTTCCAGCTCTCAGTGTGAAGCACAGCACTGGGAGGGCTGCTGTGGGGAAATTAACTCCATCTCGGTCAGACCCAATACAGTTGTACTTCCTAAGCTGTTCTCTGGCAATAAGATACAAAGAACAGTAGGAGTCCTTTAATCTGATGTGTATGGGCTGGAAGATTGTTAAGTGGCTATGGGGAGTAAAGGGAAAGATCTGAAGTCCCTTTTTTTGAGGTTAAATGCTGACTAGCATCATGTCCAACCTCTGATGACAAAGATAAACACAACTTGTCTTAGCTTTTCCATGCATGTTCATTGGGAATTCCGAACGAACAACCTGGGATAATGCAAGAAGCTCTACGGTCTCCAAATTCCGTTAAGGAATAGCCTGAGGAGGAAAAGCCTCTTGGTATCTGCTGGTGGGATGTGATAAGGCTGTGCAGCATCTTCATTTGCAGAACACAGCTGTCCCGTGAGAACCGCGTGCAGTGCAGCCTGTGACCACCTGCACACAGAACACAGCCGAGTGGTGTTTCGGTCCTGCAGCTCTAACAGGCATTGGCACCTGTATACAGGTGACAGGTCTGCAAAGTGCAATGATAAGACTCCTTTTAACCTTTTTCATCTGAAGCTGTTTGAAATTTTAGGAAAGGAGTAAGTGAAGAATTGCTTTGTCACCACTGCAGCTGATACAGCAGTAATTCTGGGAAAGATGCTGTAAAAATAAATGTCTGCATTTTGAAATGTTTACTTCTTGGTTTCTCCAGCTGTCGCTCTACTGACCTTTAATATTATCTCACATCTTCTCTCCTGCTTGCTTTAGTGCTTTTTAGAGGGGATGGGGCATCTTCCTTTTTTAATTTCCCTATTTAGTCACCATTTGTTTTTATGCCCTACATTTTTGTGGTGATTAGCCATGCTAGTATGTTAAGAGAGGACTGTTGATACAGACAGCTTCAGGTGGCAGATGTCATTCGGACTGGCCATTAACAAAGTTGCTCAGTAGTTTAATTGAAAATTCACTTACATGCAGGTTTTCCAATCTGAGATCACGTTACAGCACTTTTTTCTGTCATTGTTTATTCTGGCCTCTCAAATAGCTGTCAATTCTGCTTACATAAGCAGCAAGTAAAATAAGAAATACCATTAACAAAGGGTTAAAAATGCTAACTGAAAACAGGCACCTCAGTACCAAAAGTTGTCAGACATTCTTTCATGTTATGTGTGTAAATAAAATAGGAAGTTATAGCTTGTTCTACGATGATGAAAGTGTGAGTCAAAGAACAGCTTTGTGCAGTGTTTTGTGAGGCAGACAAGTTGAGCAGATGGAGCATTGCCTTGGAGTAGAGAGTTCTGGCTTCCTTTCCTGACTTCAGCTATTGCATTGCAACATTTAAGCTTTGCCTAAGCCAATTACTACTTGAGTGGGAGGAGAAGTATTTCCAAAGACTAAGGTCTTTCAAAATGACCTTTTGAAATTTTTCAGTGAGGTTTTTGAGCATTAAGAAGGTAAGAAGGTTAGTTTCCAAGCTGAGAGCATGAAATGTCTGTCCAACCATTTCACTGAGCCCCTTTGAAATTCCAAGACTTTTGTGCTGAGCAGAGTGTAGGCACTTTCAACAAATCTGATGGTTAGTGCAAGTGTGAAGCTTGAGATGTTTTAGCTTGTGCAGAACACATCTTTCCCACTCCTAAACCACAGCTGCTTAATGTAGAGAGCAGGACACACAAGACTGCTGTGAAACTTCAGTTGCTGTTGCCTCTCTTTAAAGCTGTGCCAGCAACCCTGCAGCCTGATCGTTTCACTGCAAATAGACAGAGCTCTTCATTGGCTTAACAATTTTAAAGTGTGACATTAATTCTTAGTTGTATTGTAACACACCTTGTTAACAAATATGCTAGTTTTGTTCCAACAAGTATGATTTCTGGAATTTTGAGGACCTATTCAATATTTTATGATTGTTGGAAATAATCTTTTTTTTTAATTTAAGCTGTTTCTGTCTCTAGTGGACCTCCTCTAACTGCTGACTCCTTAGGATAGCATTGGAATTTTTGGTATTTACTGTTCTCTCTGCAGCAAGGCTTTTCTTGAAAGTCTGATGCTTCATGCTAGATTTTAAGAAGTAGAAATTAAAAGCACAGGAAACTGTATTTGGAACAAATTAAGTCTGCATGAGGTATAGGGAGAGAGTTTAAAATGTAATTCTGATACAGTTTCGTGTTGCTTTTTTAGTGCAGGCTTGCTCTGGTGGAAGAGGAGTGCCTGTGTTTGCATAAATGTCACACATCTGCAGAGATCAAATCTCTCCAAGTAACCTGTTACCTTACAAGCACAAGTAGTAAAGCACCACAGGGGTGTCCATTTATTGCTTCAGTTTCACAGCAGCTTCAGTTTCCACAGATCATTGGTGTACCAGAACGTTTCCCAAGCAGTATTTTCCTGTCTTTAAATTAAATATATATATGCATTAATGCAAGGAAATCTATTCTGTGGATGTTTAGTTAGTAGAGGGGTGTAAGTTGCAAAGGTGTTTCCAGGTTAGTAACACAGGCCCCATTCCATCTTGTTTGTGTATGAGCTACTTCTGTGCTGTCTGGGTGCTGAGAAAACAAGTGGGGTTTTTTTGAGATTGTAAGTACAGTTTTGCATGATATAAATAATTTGTGAAGATATTCTGAAGTTATTTCTACTGAACAGACAGACTCTTTCTGACAAAGATGTTTTATTCTTTTTTGACATTGAGACTTGTTTTAATGCCAACCCTGGTAAACAAAGGACAGATTCAGTGAATCTGACTGGTAGTGCTTGCCCCAAAAGGGTACCTTGCTTAACTTCTTGTTGGCAAAGATCTTGGAGAATCTTTGTATTGAACAACGGAAAAGAGGACAATAACAGTCAGAACAGGTGCTGTAGGGTTGAATGCCCAACCTGGTTTTATTATATGGCAGAGTGGTTTAAAAAATCTGAATCCCAACCAAATACCAGACAGTAACAATTTACCCATTTCTGAACATCCTTTTCTTTGCTAAAAGGCAGAGGTCACGTTTCTATCCTGGTTATCAAAATGCCAAAGGGATTGGGAGAAGATTGGAGGTTAATTGAGGCCATGTTCTGTACTGAAGGAAGGTTGCTGCTCTTTGGGAAGCAAGTGCAGCAGCTTTCAGGTGGCAGATTGGCAGACTGGTGTCTAGCTGGTTAGGTTGGTACTGGGCATCTCAGCAGCTGTGGATGGCTGAAGGTGTACTATCAGTGAGGATAAAGGTTAACTTGCTCCCAAATGCTGTAACAGTGGAGAACTCCTTGTTTCAATAATTTTTCTTCAGATTTGATACAAAATGAAAAGAATTCTAGCTAGCCACATGAAATACAGACAAAACGTAGCTTGGTTTGGTTTTGCTTTGCTTTGGTTTTTTGTTTTGTTTTTTCTAGAACACAGCCTTGAAATAGTTAAGAAGTTACATCAGGAGTAATTCATTTGGTTTGACTTATATATAGCTTACTGGAAGAACCTTTAGGTTGTGAAACGTATGCTGTGTGTTCTTGTTCTTGTGCTAGAATGAAATATTTAAAAGAGGAAATGTTTTCAGTAATATGCCAGGAATCTTTGAATAAATGCTGTTCTTATCAGTATGAATGGTCAAAATTTGAGCTTTGATCCCTTGAAAACAAACATATATTTCTGCTTTGATTTAAATTCTGCTCTGCCAGCATAAAGGAGTTAAGACCACAACCTAATGCTGTACTAAAATAAGTATGTACAGGGGAATCCCCAGATGGCAGGGTGCTCCTCTCTGCTAACAGCACACACTGTGCCTACTGTAGTGGGCTTACAAAAGCAGCTTTTCCTTCCTGGTTTCCAGAGAAAGTGGGGAGGTTAGTCCATATAGCTGTTGTTTCTCTGGTGGGTTTGAGCAGACAGAATATTGGCAAATCCATCTGGATGGCCCCGTTCCAGAGCTGAACTGACCAAAATTGATGCCTGGTTTTGCCCTTTTTCAAGCTGGTTACAAACACTTCCAAGCCAAATGCTGCCTTAGGTTACATATGACTTTCACTTTTGCATCACTGAAATGCTTGGCAAGACTATTGCTTCAGTATTTATTTACAGTAATAAATAGTGTTACTACTGAGAATAAAATCAGTATGTTTGACATAGAATCTGCTAGCAATCCGTACTTACCATATGTACATAAAAATGTTGCACCACTTCTTTGGCATGGTACAGCTTTCATCAGCAGGAAAGTGCTGGTTTAATACAAATTCTGCTCTATCAGTAGAATCAAAACCAAGTGTTGCAGTGTTATTAGAAGTTGCCTACCCTTTACCAAAATAAGAACTAGTAAGTGCTAATTTTCATACTAGGTTTACAGAGTTTTGCCTTTAAAAGGACTTCAGATTTAAGTAACAACAGAAGGTAGATTGAAAGCTAGCAATTGTAGATTGACAGGGCTAATGCAGAGGTAGATAAAAACATTGCAGGTGGTTTATTAGTTGTTCTTTCATATGCTTTGCTGTTTGGAGAGTAAAAGAACAAATGCATATCTATTATGAAGAAGAAAAAACAGTTCAGTAATTACTGACTTAAAAAGGAAGGGTGGAATGCAAAGGTACCCACTAGACCTAGTCAAGAGCTTTTTTAAGAGGAAGTGTTCTTTTTAATGCAATGTTTTGTTGTACATTTATGAAAGAGCAAACTTAAGCATCTTACAGAGGAGACCACACTCCTGTAGTTTGGAACTTCTTTATTAACTAGGCTCAGGACTTTTCAGTGTTGCAAATTGTTCATGATTTTTATAGCGTTTGTTTCTTTCTGAATACCAATTATTTTTTTTTCTTATTGTGTATGTGTGTTTTTGAATTTCCTTTGTTTTACAGTTGTATAATTTTGGAGAGACAGTTTCTGTAGTTTTCTGGACAGATACATGGAAGCCAGAGAGCTTTTTTGACAAGATCGAGAAGAACAGGCAGAGTGGAATGCACACACTGTGCTTACTTGGTAAGCAGCAGCTATCCCTGTTCCTTAGCTACCATCTTCCACAGTGCCCAGAAACAATAGTGAGAGGCACGAGGTGAAGTCTGTGGTTAAACAGATGTTCTTAGCTAACGTGTATCTTTGAAAATGCACCAAAAATCGGAGCATTGGTGCATGTGTACTTAGAGTCACTTCAGCCACTGCTCATGCTAGAGGCCAGGAATTTCTTAATGCCTTTTCAAAAAATCTGAGAAAAATTGACTTCCACAGTTGGAGAATTCAAGTAGGAGCAGGAGGCCCATTTGATCTTCAGATCAGTGTGTTTTTAAGCTGGATCAAGCTCAGAATCCAAATCAGATTGCAGTGACTAGCAGCTATCTTTTATTGACTAAGTTAGAGCTCGAGACAGTTTCTTGTGTTAAATTGTACCTTTAACCACACTGCTGTTTTGTAAGGTGATATTCCCTCTCCTAAATTAGCTAATCTAAGGATGTTTTGGCAAAAGGTGATTTGTCACTTGAGGAGCTTCAGTATTGTAGAAAATGCTGGCTGGTAATGGAGCTGAAATGGCAGACTGCTCCTGGCTGACCCCATGGTGCTGTCTGATCTTTATCCTACACAGCAGTCCTCAGTGGAACGTTACTTTGAGTAACTCTACTACCCTTAAAGATCATGGAACTGCCTGCATATGAGGTATGAGGCAGTTGCATATTTGCATATATAATTGTATACCTTTCTGTATCATCTTTGACACGGCTGGGACCTCTCAGTGATAAATTAATATTTTAAGTAAAACCCAAATTCTGTGGTAACTAGAGGAATCCTGAGCAGAAAACAATTTAAATAAGTGTCACTGCACATTAAACTTTCCAATACCTTAAAAGTTCTTTGTATTCAAATTTGGCTAAAAATCAGAATTCTGGTGATATAAGAAGGATGACTCAAAAGTGGTTTAAACAACCATTATTAAATCAAGTTACAATAATCAAGCATTATTAACTCAAGGTTAGTGCTGATAAACTTCAGAAGTCAAAGTGCCTTCATGGATATACAAGCAATTTGGTAAACTGTGCAGTAATAGGTTTGCAGTTTTGCATTTTAAACTCCTTTCTTCAGAGTTACTTTGGCTTAGGAGTTGATGGTATAACTTAAACAATACTTATATTTTAAATCAAGATTAAAAAATGTATCCAGCTTTCACTATGATAGCATTTTGGGGACATTTGAATACAGATAGCATTCAGTTGCCTCCTGGAAAGATTGTGATCAGTTAGTTTCATAAAATTGCAGATGTGCAGAGTCTTACCTGACCCCTTGTGTTTTTCATTTTTGCCCAAATCCTTTTTTTTTCACCATAACAGAAGATTGTTCTAAATTTTGACTGGGAAAGGAAGGAAGTGCTAACGAAAGTCCAATTCCTGCACCGCAGTGATGTAATCACTGTCGATCAGTCATACCAGTTTACCTTCTGTGACCACAGTGTACTCTTAAATTAAGAACAGTCCCAGTGCCTTGGTGTGCTTAACTATGCTGGCATTTCACTATCCTACGGTAAACGTGCCTGCTGTATACTTAGAAGTATTTTTATTATCTGTGCTGCTCTGAGATCTGTGAAAGTTGCCCTGTCTTTGGGTATCACATGCATAAAATCACAGTACTTGAAGCAGTAGAATGCAATCCATATTCCTTATTCCTGTAATAGCTGAAATGTTGCTACAAAGTTTATAGAATCTGCTAATTAAATGAAGCTTTACCTACATAGAAAACTAAGTGGGAAGTTTGTAGGGAACCTGCATTTTACTTTCTGTTTTGTTCTACAGATATTAAAGTGAAGGAGCAGTCTCTGGAGAACCTCATGAAGTGAGTCACCATTTTAAACATACATAGAACCACACAGCCCCTTTACAAAGGGTTTCTTTGTACGAGTTACAAAGATGCTTTGCCCGTTGTCACTCACCTGCCTTCTCGTGTAGCTCTCAATGGCTTTGGTCTTTTGTTCCTAACAAGGAGTGAACTTTTTTCTTCATTACAGTAGGACCTGGCTTCATTTACATTAACAGAATTAAGTTGCAGAAAGCATAATTTTTTTTTTTTTGTTTCTCTGAGAAGCATTGTGAGAACAGGGTGAGCTTTCCACTTGGCAGATGAAGTGTTATTTTACTACTGTTCTGTCCCATCCTGAAACAGATTTAATATCTGAAACAGTGTTCTCAGTAAATTCTTCCTTAGAGTGGCTTGAGACAGCATGAAGTACTGCAGACATGCCACCCTTTTTAAACAACTAAATAAGCAATATATAGAAAATGCTCTTAAGTTCATTTAGCTGCGTTCAAAAAAAAGTTCTTGCCACATCTCAATCATCTCTATGCAATCTGTATGTTTTGACAGTGGCAAATATAAATGGTTATTTTATCCACATGCTGTAACTCTGGTCTAAATTAACATTTGCAAAGTCTCACAGTATCATTGAAGTTTGTTTATTCTGGAATTTCAAAATAAAATCCATTTGACTGAATCCACAGTTGGCAAAGAAAGCAACATTTCTTTTAAGAATATATTTCTAGTCTGTAATCATCTGTCTACAGGGCATTTGACAGAAAAACAGTAGTTTGCCCTTGAATTTAAGTCTAATGCATTTTTCAGGAGTATCTGCAAAACCTGCATATTGCTTCCAGCAGCTGAATTTGCTTTTAAGACCCAAACAATCTGCCAGGTGGAGGCCCTGCTGTTTCACAGGTGTGGTGAGAGCACAAGAGACTTCTGTTTTCATGAAAAATTCCAGTCTTGTCTCAGAGGCCAAGCTCTCTGTCTGGGCCTGGTTTGGTTCAATGTGCTGGTCTAGAGGTTTCTTGAAATAAACTGTAAGAATGATATGAATAATGAAAGGGGTTACATGTGAAATTTCTCTACTTGCCCTGCAGAGGAAGAAAGATTTATGAGCCACCACGCTACATGAGTGTCAATCAAGCTGCAGAACAGCTTCTTGCCATTATTCAAAACAGGAGGCTCCAAGGCAAAGAACCAGGTACTATTACTGACACCATCTACTACTACCCCTCTGGCATGCTTCCTGATAAGCCTCTGAACTCCACTCCCTTCCTCTTATCATTCTCCTGCTCTGCTATGGAACTGGGCTGCCTTAAATCCAACTCACGAGCTGGCTGAGCTTAAACACAGTGTAGTTCAGAGAATGCAGGTGAGTGAGCAGTGGAGGCTCCTGGAGGTTTAGTCAGAGCCTCAGTGTGGTAACCCTGTACTGTTTCTGGCCACCTGGAACTGTGAGCTCTTTGATCCATTAGAGTTGTGGAAGGTGTAAGGATTCTGAGCATTTGAGATCAGTCAACCTTCAAAAATCTCTGCTACGTTTTATTTGGAGTGGTCACACTCTGCTCTAGGTGAAGAGCAGCATGAATCTAGGTTAACCCAACGATGCAGAACTGTGATTTTGACCTTGAATTCTTAACAGTAGTCAAGAGCAAATTATGAAAGATGTTTCTCAAGACTGAGGATGAAATCACAACAGCTATAAAGATAACCCAGCTGTGTCACAGAAAAATTCTAATAGGAATTAATGGAGCTACATTCCTCCTTTTAAAAGTTTATTCCTTAAACACTGTTAAAATGAAAACCCTTTCATTTTATCATTTACATAAGATGAATCAGAAGCAGCAGTTTCCTCAAACTGGACACAATTCCTGAATGAATTCATATTCTACTGCTGCTGCCTTCCCATTCTTGCTTATAAGCATCCCTAAGACAGAGCTGTATTTCCTTTGAAGAACACACTTCTTTCTAGGCTACTCCAATGATTTATTCATTGAAGGTTTAAGAAAGCAGTGCTGAGGTTTAAGCATTTTGAGTATTTTTCCTTTATGATAGGGCCATTAGTCAGTAAATAAAGCATTTAATCCTCTTTCTTACAGAAATTACTGAAAACACCATTTGTGTTGGCCTTGCACGTGTGGGTGCTCCAGACCAGAAGATTGCTTCAGGCACACTGTATCAGATGTCCACAGTGGAACTGGGTGGTCCATTACATTCCTTGATTGTTACAGGCACTATGCATCCTCTGGAATTAGAAATGATTAAGCTTTTTTCTGTAGATAGTTCTAGTCTTGAAAAGAATGCATTTCAAAGGACAACAAAATAAAAAGAAGCAATTTAAAATTTTAGTCTATCTTTAATTCCATGACAGCATAAAGTTATTCCTGTGAACATTTAGATACTTCCTAAGTGCCCTCAGAGTGTGCATTATTTCAAAAGACAACACTATAGGAACATGGACCTGTTCTACCCAAGGCTACAAACTGCAACCTGCACCTTCTACTATCAGCTGCTAACATGCAGACATCTCCAGAAACCCTTAAAGCATAAAACCCCTTTGATTCAGTTCACATCTGCATCAGCCTGGGGTTGAGGACTAGGATAACAAGTGCAAGTAGAGAACTGAAGGGTACAAGATACCTGCCTGCCATCACTTTTGCTGTGGTACCTAAACCAAGCCTACCACAGGCACTGCTCTAAGTGCATTTTACACGTTAAATTTTGCTTTTCATCTTTCCAGAAACTTATTAGCTCTCTCACCAAAAGAAACCATTAGTGTACAAAACCTGTTAGGTCTCTATCCATCCTTACACTTGAGAGGGTAAATACAGACAGGTGAGAAAGTTCTTTGTCTAAACAAAAAAGCTGGGGCAAGAGAGAGAAGCTGCACAGAATTCCTCATTTCAGAAGGTTGCAACTCAACATAGAACTGGATTTCTTCCTGTGTTAGTGCCAGCGTTTGTGAAGTGCTGGACTCAAACTGCAGCAACCACAGTTAACCTCAAGCCAATTCCCAGAAAACAGACTGCAAGAATTCTCTTCAGAATCAGCTACTGGATGGTGGCGGTTGCTATTCCAACGATCCTCACAGTAGGTATGAGAACAAAGCAGACCTGGGTGCACTCTTTTTTTTAACTGAAGATTTATTGGAAAGAAATTTGATCCCATATCATTTCAGTAATATAGGATATTTAACATTTTATATAGACTGTATTCAAGTAGAAAAGATTACATTAAAAATGTCTAATATTGCACTTGGGACAAGTCATGGCTATGCTACTAACATTAGCATTCCAGAAGAAAATCATCCATAGTCTTCAGAATCGTAGGGAGCTGCCTTGTGTTATCACTGAGATCTCTCTGCAGGTACTTTGCCAGACCATGTTCTTTAACTTAAACTCGCCGCTGAGCACAATTCCTGTGATTTGAAAGTAAGGGTAAGCAATATGCTGAATGCTACCAGGAATGGTCTTGGCAGTTTCTTCATTCACAGTATTTCACACTCCAGCCAGAATACTGTAGTGATTCATTTAACTCCTGTACAAGATCCCAGCATACACATGGAAGACTTCGATGCACATGGGAGGTGAAATGCACAACTCCTTTTACACATTATTTCTGCCAGATTACCACATAAAGGGGATTCTTTTGTGGCTCACTGAAAGAGACAAGTAGATTAAGCAGTATTTGCACACAGGGAGACACGTTGTCTTCACATGCCAGACACAGCAGAAACATAGCTGGCATCTTTTCATATCATAATGCTCTGGTCAATGAAGTCCCAACAGGGATGGTCACTGCAACAAAGCCTGAATGGGAGAGAAATCCAAAAGGGAATTCCAGCAAGCTGCAGATGGGGATTTTCATAGAGGTGTAAATGAGGAATAACCACTGAATCAGTACTAGGGGTTAGGGAAACAGATTATTAAAAACTAATTAAAGAATCCCTCTATACTCCTTCCCAAACACACTTGGAAGGGGTGGGATAATCACGAATCATAGCAAGTGGTAGTCTGATGGCTGCTGGGGAAAACAGGACAGGGTTTAATGAGTAACTAAAGCTGTTGCTCTGAACCGGTCATTAAAGATCTTGTTACATGAGTATTGATGAGGATTTGCACTTTTGATGAGGATTTGCACTTTACAGAAGTATCAAGGTTTCTGTAACTGAAATCTGCACCGTGAGAGAAAAGCCATGAACTTTACAATTTGACTGCACGGTGGGTGCAGAGAGTGGAAAACTGCAGCTGGGCAGCAGCTTCTCTCCCCTCTTGTATCTTGTTTACATTCCCAAGACAGGTTCATTTACAACAGTTCAGAAGAGATACTCTTCTTTCCTTCACCTTTAAACACATCTTTACCTCTTCAGAAAAAAATAATAAATTACAACTGTTACGAGTCACTAAGGTCCATTTTATTAGGAGCAGCAGTTTCAATTTTTCTGAAAATCTAGTGTCAGCAGCTCTTAGGCATGATGCAATGAAACTTCCATTTTAGTCAGCACTATTACATACAAAGCAGAGTTGTATATTTGGACCATCACTTTTTGCCTTAGTTTAGCAAATCACACCAGTTATCTAGGTCTCTGTAGGGGCCCTACTGATGTAAGGAATGAGACTATTCATATGGACAGACTTACAGGATTAGCCTAGGAAGGACCAGTCTTCACTGCACATACTCTTTTTAAGAGTAGTTTTCTTCCACCGTTATTTCTGACGACAGATATTTGGGGCACATTATTACAAACACTCTGTAGCACTTGTTTTATCTTACTTTGCTGTAGGTTCTGAAAAGTCACACAGTTTGCTGGCTTCATTTTGAGACAATACATTTGTAAGTTACTGTTTTCAGTCACAGAAAAAGAACCCACAAAGATAGCCCAGTAACCCTCCAGTAAGCTGCAGCTACATGAAAACATGAGAAAAATCATACTTAGAAAACTTAGTTCAAAATTCAGAACTGGGTATCAGGAAGCTGAGTTTAGGCAGATGATCTGCAGACACACATCCACTCCTGGATGTCAGTCATTCACACAAATACTTGTTTAAATGATTCAATGCCCTCTAACAAAGCATTAAAAGCAAAAGTGTTATATAAGCAGCCAAGTGTTACAAAAGTGTTAGCAAACCACAAAATAATGTCGCTTTGACTCTTGGGATAAGAAAAGCTACACTTGGAATTGCATGATTTGTACTCTCCTAAAACCTGAGCACATATCCCCTTAGTAGATTAAAAAAAAAAAAAAATCACTCTGCTTACTGATGTACTGAGCTGTGACTACCCACCAGACACACCTTCTGTTGTCTGTTGTAGAATTCTGTGATGCTTATCCTTTTACAGAAAGCCTAAAAAGACTTCAAGTCTACTTTGAATCTGACTTCCCTACACTATCCTCAATTGTATTTCAAAACAAACGATACATTTCTTACTATAAAAACATCAAGCTGTCCTTTAATGAAGAAAGAACTCTCTCAGGAAACTCAGACTTGTACACATGCTTCCAGCAGTCAGGTAAGTCATAATAAGCAACTAAAAGATGTCAAAAGTTTGTTAAAATCAGTACTGTGTAATTTTAAACAGCTTATAGGCTTTTTCACTCAATTTCCCACATTAAAAAATTTGTAGATGTACATCTTAAAGAAAAAAACACCACCACCAAACAAACCCAAACTTCCACACGGGTGGATTTGCACTTGGAAATAACTTGTAGCATTTGTCTTTTCATTAAAAAAAAATCCAATAGTGGCCAAGCTCAGCAACTCAGGGGCAACACCACAGTATTTCAGCAGGTCCAGGGATATTCCGTGCTGAAACATGCTGGTATAAGAATGATTTAAACCAAAACCTGCTCTTGGATCATGGCACAATTGCAATGAAGTTGGCTGGTGCTTCCCTTTAAAGTGGTATCAGTTGATCTTCTCTAGCCTCAAATAGCAGTAATATCAACTATAAAAAAAAAATAAATCAAGAAATCATACTGTCAACCAACAAGCAGCAGTCTATATGCAATGTACTAAAACAGAGTGTGATGGATCTCTGCCCTGTAATCACCATCACGTTCTGATCAGCTTTTCTGTGAACATACATGCAAACAGAGTCTTAAACTGCAAAATTCAAATCTGCTCAGCAGATTCTTGCACCCTGCCCTGCACCATGTACCTTTCAGATCCCATTCTTCAGTCAGGAGCTTCAGGCCTGGCAGAGCATCTGCAAGGTGAGACAGGGAGGGAGCCTGACAGGGTGCAGGCAGGAGGCCAGGAGAGAGAGATGTGGAACAGTGCAGCCAGCTGAAAGGGCACTCTGCACCTGCATCCCCAGGAGAAGCACACAGGATCAGAAAACAGCAATAGGGGTAAAGAAAGACCTGAAGATTGGAAGAGGCTGTAAAGCTTAAAATCAATGTGTATGTGGCTCTTTAGTGCTATTTTTCTTTACACCCAGTTTTCAGTTCCAAGCAGAAGAGTACATTCCCAAGCTTTGTACAAAATCAACATTCACGTTCCAGTATCTCATCTGGAAAATTCAGGAACCACCTGTCAATTTGGCAATGTCCTGGCTTCAGCTGGGACAGAGTTAATTTTCTTCCTAGTAGCTGGCAGAGTGCTTTGGTTTGATTTAGTATGAGAATAACATTGATAACACACTGATGTTTTAGTTGTTGCTAGGTAGCACTTATCATAAGTTAAGGATTTTTTAGTTTCCCATGCTCTGCCAGCAAGCAGGTGCACAGCAAACTTGGCCAGGACAGTGACCTAAACTAGCCAAAGGGATATTCCATACCATGGGACATCATGCCCACTATATAAACTTGGGGGAGTTGGCCAGGAGAGGCAGATTGTTGCTTGGATACTGGTCAGCAATGTGCACCACTTTTCTTTCTCTCTTTCTGTTATCTTAATTTTAATTACAATTATATTTTATTTTACTTCAATTACTAACTGCTCTTGTCTCAGCCCATACATTTTACATCCCAACCCCCAATTTTCCACCCCATCCCACCAGAAGGAAGAGAGCAAGCAGCCACGTGGTGCAAGGTTGCTGGTTGGGCTTAAACCCCATGAGGAAACCATTGTGTTTTCACATGAAAAGAGAGCAAAATTCAGGTGCTATATAGGAACGACAGAATGAATGCAAGAAACTCTTCAGCTCTGTCATGAATTCAGCAACATCTGTGGAAAACAAACCATTTCTGCAAATGAATCTTCAGTACTTTCATAGTGCCTAGCACTTACTATACAGACACAGTCAACTTCAGGGGGCCTTGATTTCAGTATTACCACATACCAGGTACCAGAAGAATACTGAAAATCCATACCAGTCAGCAGCAGCTATGATCTATCAGAATAATGCCTGTTGTGACTTTTAGGTCACAGTGTTCTGTTTGCAATGTCCTCTTATAAAATCTTCCATTACTAATAGTGGAATTATCATCTGTAATACCCAGATTGTAATACCATCTGTAATACCAAGATTGTCTTTGAAAACAATGCCCAGAACTGGAAGTGTAAAATGATTATAAATGCTAGAAAAATACATCAGACTGATGTTTCTGGGAAAAAAAACAACAACTTACTGCACTGGGAATTTTTTTTTTCCCCTGTGAAAATGCACAAGCCTACAGTAAAATAGTCAAAAATATCAGGCTTGCCAACCTGGAAAAACATAATCTTAAATGGCAAGAGCCACGGTCCTTAATTCCCATTTCAGATATAACCACCAGGAACAACTATTTTCAGTATGTGGAAAGGCAAAAGTGACCTCACCATTCACTTTAATAAAAAATTATTACAACCTATTAAAAGCAAAAAGATTTAAACTTTCACAAACAAGTTAGGGATTTAATTTTTACCTGCCACATGATTTGGAAGATAAAAAACTTCAAGCATTCCTTCCCTCATCAGCATCTTCCCTCAGCTGCCTGTTGTTTCAATGACTATGAACATGAGTAGCATCATGTAAGGTCTCATTACTCTCAACAATATGAGGAGACTAAGAATTGGAGTTAAATCTAATATTTTGACTGAAATAACTTCCACAAGATGTGTGCAACAAAATACCCAGGTTCTTTTGGAAGCAAGTATCTTCACAACAGCTGTGCCTTTTACATTTAGAATTCTTCTGTCTGTTTGGTAGGATGCAAGTATAAGGGAAGTCTTAACATCTACAGTAATGCAAGTACACAAACCCTCCACATACATCACTGGTAAATAATCAGACTGCATACAAGATATCTGTAAAAGTAATAAAACCCTTTCAAGCTCCCTATTTATGCTGGCAAATACCTCTCCTGATATAAAAGGCACTTTGAAAACCCAATATGGTTTGGTTCATTAAGTTTGCAAAGTACAAACAATTGTACAAACATACAATTATATTGAAGCATGTCAGCCATTCTGACATGATCTACAAAACAAGTTTCCAATTGTTGATAACACTGGTTTTATGGGAATGAGCAGTGGTTTCAGCAGCTTTACTGAAGACATGACAGGGTTTCCAGTACCACAACCTCAGTAAGTAAAAAACCCTCAAAAACTTACAAGTTTAGGGGCCAGAAAAAGACAAGACCCAAAGTCCATGACATTCAATATTTAATCCTTAGAAGTGAACTCCATCCGTGGCCCAAGGGCAGAAATCAATTCCAGAGCAGTGGTGGAAGCAGGCTGTCTTGAGAAGTATGTTGGTATACCATTACAGTACAAAAAACTTTGGTCCAACAGCACAATTTCAGAAATTCATGGCTGCGACATCGATCTGTATGTAAAGCTGTCTTACTCCTGCCTATGGAAAAGAAAAGGAGAGTTTAAAAACTGTAAGCAGAAAACTCTAACAACTCAGGATCTTCTTTTTCTGGAGGTCATTTTCTCCATGACCATTCACTGAGATACTGGCAATTTGGAAGCCTACAAACTTGGAGTGTGCTATGAATACAGATCTTCACACGGTTAAACGTGTGCGTGTAATTATAGCTTAACATTACAGAATATTAACATCATTCTATATTAACATTAGCTCTGCTACATTGCCTTTTCTGATCAATCCTAAATAACCATCACATGTGAACCTGCACAAAAGCAATTCCTTTCTTTTGTACAGGTTTAACTTCCTGAAAAGCAAGCTGCTTGAAGAGCTGTCAGTTTAAAACGGAGCCAAGTACAAGAATGTAACATGGGATTTGTTGTTCGAACAAGTTCCACGCCAAGATTTTAGCAAGAAACAACAATGCTCACAGAGAATTTACATGACAGCATTAAAAAAAAAAGTTAGTCATTCATTTTAACCTCGGTGGCAGGCCAGCAATCATGTTGTGATGGTCACTTTTCGTGCAGCTTGATCTTGGAGCACCAGGCTGAACACTGCTAAAGATGAGATTGTCTTCAACTATCATCAACTTGCTTTTAGCTCAGTTGAGTTGCAAAACCAGCTATCAATTATATTATTATGAATGAGGGCCAATATTACTGAGGAGAAACATCTCTACTTGCTCCAACTGTTCCTCCACTTACTATCATAGTTCAGATAAGAAAAAGGATAAACCCTGATGTCCCAATTTCCTTCCTGGACACATGGCTTTGTGAAGAGGGTCCCTAAGGGAGCCGGCCAAGTAACGACAGTCACACCAGTGTGGCTACACATCATCCTCCTTTATTGCCCTACACAGTTTGCTTACATAGTCTTCTAAGCTGTCCGTGGGTACATTCACTGCTTTCATTGGCCAGCAGTTACAGGCACACATAGTAAACTCTAAGCTTAATTGGTTATATGTATCCGGGTACATGTCCTGTACACACCTCTTTTGCTTGTTCACATTCCACTCTCCTGCCTGCTCAGTGTCAGGCTTCCCTCCTTTCTGCCCTTCACGGTGATCTTAAGAACACTCAGGGCTCACGCTAACTTAGCCAGGGTTGTCCAATCCTTAAAGGGCCATCACAACTCCTTGTTCAACAAGGAATTCCCCTACAGCTTTGGATACCTGCGTGAGACAAAAGAGCTGAAGAGCTAACTGCTCACTTGGAAAAAAGAGTCCTTTGCAGACTTGAGATGTAAAATTAGTTTTTATATTTTCATGCTTCCTCCTAAAGTCAGTACAGTGTTTCAACTGAATTTGATACTCCTCAGACAACTACAGCTATTATTTCCATTTAGTGGCATCAAAAACTAATGCAGAGAGGCACAGTAACACCATCAACACCACTGAGTATTTTGAAATTGTTCCATACATTTGGAGCAGAGATGCTTTTCAAAACACACCCAAAGCCAGAAACATTGAGTTTTTCTTGATAAGAATTACAATGTCATATCACATGACAGGCAATTTACACTTTAGGATGTGGTTTCCACTAAGAAGACATACCTGAGTAAATATATTGTGAGTTTGGCTTTGAATCCACCTTCCATCAGCATCAGGTGCTACTAATAATTTCAAAGTCCCTATGTAAACATCAGTACAGAGGGTCCAGAAATGTGGGTCCTGTAAACTGTAAACTCCTTGCAACTGCTGCACCTAAAAATGCAGACAAATTAAAAAAAAAAATCAGAAAATGTTGTCTGTCCTATGCTTTTTAAAAGAAAATATGATAAAAGCTGATGCATTCTTCTAGTTCACTGTGCAGTCTGTGCTATTTCACTTGGATATTACTGTATTTTAGTAATTGTAAGGAAGGTAAAAACATATAGATTGTATGTCTGTGTCATGATTTTGTATGCTGCATTTACCTTTTACATATATTTTACTGAAACCATTTCTGAAAACAATGATGCCCAAGAAAGAGAGGTCACAGTTATTAAATTTGAGAGTGCATTTAATTAAAACATCATTTTTTGAAAATGCAGGAATTTTCTCATAAAGTAATTTAAGAGGGGTTCTGTTAGCAGAAATATGTTAATATTTCTGTAAATATTTAGTGAGGGCTTAGGTTTGTCCTGTCAAAATCATTTTCCTGTGTCCAATTTTAGCAAACCCTCCAGATGGCTGAGGAAAGATGACATTCCTACAAGTGCTTTCTGTTAACTTCACAAAGGTGCTTCAATGTTCAAGTTGTGACACAGTAACAGGTAAATTATTAGGAGCACCAGGAGAGGTCAAATCCAGAGTAATCTACATATTCTTATAAATAAAATTCCACTGTTAGTCCATCTCACTTTATGAAGAACTAGACTTTGAGGAAGACAAAACCAGAACAAACCAGAAAACTGTTATGCACTTCGTATCAGCACAAAGTATTTGGAGAGGAAAAGTTTCAGGATCTATTTTTCTAAACCAAGACAGCACATTTAGAACACAAACAGAGTTAAGCTACATACACTTTAGGACTTCAGAAAGGTAAGAATCAAACTGGTACGTCCAATTGTACAATCTAAGGAACCTTTCACAAGCATTACTGGAAAAACATCACCAAATATCCTCATACAAACAGTTGTGGCTCCTTCAGTCATCAACTGATGTGAAGCAAAACAGCCTAAGATCTCACCCTCTGGTAGCACTGAGGAAGGACATTTTCCAGGGAAGGAGGAGTTCGCTGCATCAAAATTCCAATGGATTCTTTTAGAAGAGGAACAATACTGGAAAGAAAAAAGGAAGTTAGTTACGATTACCTTTCCAAAAGATGCAAATGAAAGAGCAACATAACATTTCTTAATGTCCCTGGAGTACTTTTCTTCAGTTGTTTCACCAGAAGCTGAGAAAGTTGACATGAAAACTCAGAACAGAAAATAAAAGGATTGACAAAATTGCGATGGTGTCTTACTAAAAGTCAAGATAAATCCTACCCCAGATTTTCCACAGACACAACTGGTGGACAATTACAAAAGAGTATTAGTTTAATCACAGGATTTGAGAGGAAATCTCATAGTGTCTTAAACTTTAGGACAAAGCAGCTCAAAACCAAAACCAAAACCTACTTCAATGGCAACAGCTCACAACCAACCATAAAAATATGCAGCTGAAATGGTTTTCACTTTTCTGTTTGGCTTAAGGCATATTTTTCTTATGAACTAAGATAATAATGGAGAGATCATAAAACAAAATTAGTATGGACCAGTCCAGCTATAACAAAGTGATTCTGTCAGAAACAGACAACTTAGCATATTCTTGAAATGAACTAAGTGCAGGGTCCCATCCAAGCTCAAGGATTAGACATTTGGAAGCAATTATAGGTACCCTCCCAGCCAAATGGTCTTGTTTTATCATCAAACTAAGATGACACTTAATACCCTTTTTTATTATTACTTACTCTTTTTTTTTTTTGGTAAATAAAACCAGACCAGTAAGCCCATACCCTGGAGCTACCAGTAAAAATTGATACTCTTATTTAAGTATTCATTACGGTGATTTTTTTTTTGTTTAGGAGTAGTGCATCATGCCTGGCTCAGTGAAGCATCCTAAACTTTTTGAGAGGATGGCAGATACCCATAGCCCAGTACTAAAAATTAAGTAACAATCTAATTTCAATAGAATTTACATCACCTAACACTCTAGACCAAAAGTGATGATCTATTTCAAAAACTGTAAGCTGAAGTGCAGTGTTCAGCACTAGCATCACTGCTGGCGTACACGGAGTGATGGGATGAAAATGCATTGAGAAAACATCTGTAAGAGATAAATTGGGTTGTCTGTTAAAGCACACCACAGAAGCTTTGTTTAAAATCTCATGAAGTGATGTAGAATATACTGCAGAGACCAGCTGTATATTTGCAGATGGTGAACAGAATGACCTAACCATTCCTTTCCATTCTTCGAGATGGTTCCATTTGTACACAGCAGCAGTGCTGGCTGATCGACTGCTCAGCTCACTCCTTAGGTAATCCTTTGCCAGGGGTGGGAGGGAATTCCAGGGTGTGTGTCATTTGTCTAATGAACCCCTGGAAAAACAACCACCCTAAAATTAAGTCTCCTTGCAGGCACATTGGTTATTCTAGCAAAAAAACCTGCCTGATGCACTCCACCATCACATGGCCTCACATGGTTGCACTGCTACCAAAGAATCAGCTCAGAACTAGGAAGAAGCAATTAGGGGCAGGCAGAAGGCGCCTAAACTGGACCTGTCACCAAGATAATTAAACATTTAGCAATGCATTAACTGTCAATCTGTCTAAAGAAAGCTTAATTGAAGTGTCACATTCTACAGACAGTGGATTACAGAAGTTTAGGGAAAAAGGTTCTCATATCAATGGACCCATCTCTCTAAATAATGTCCATGTCACAAGCATTACATCAAAGGGAGCTGGAGCTGCCAGAATAGTCCATTGCTGAATTGATTTCAGTTTAACTCACTATTTAAAATGCAGGTTTGCTTCTTATTAAAAACCTTGAAAGACCAACACACACAAGTTCAGGATGCAAACTGAATAAAAGATTTTTGAACACTGACTCCATCCCCATAAATTTAACAAGGCTCCTCTAACAGATGTATCCAAAGGCTTTAAAAACACAAATACTGGCTGCATATTTTTTTCCCAGGGAAAGGACTAAAAAGAATGAAGAATATAGGAGCTTGTCTTTTTATTGGAAGATACCACTATGAGTGAAAAAAAAATCCATTAAATAAATAAGACTGATTTGCACAACTTATTTACATTATTTGATAAAACTTATGTACATTATCTGATGGAATGGAAATGTATTGTCAAGTAGGAGATTTGGAGAGATAGCTTAGAAAACTTTAAGACTAGCAGGTTGGGCATGTTAACTCAGTCCAAAAAAAAAAAAAAAAATGTGGTCAGTGAAACTTGTCAATTCATTCTGGAACATCCTGCACACTGAGAATAGGAAGTTAAAGCCGCAATAGAAAGCTCTTCAGCTGAGGATGCATTTAAAATTAAGATTCATGCTTCATTCTGAAAATGTTGTTGCCTAAGAAACGATCTTCCAAGGTTAAGTCTCTGCAAACAGCAGAGTGTGTCAAGCACCAAAGAGCATCTCTCCTTGCCAGGCAATGGGGTGCAGTTTTAAGCAGCACATATTAGAACTATTAGCTCAAAATCAAATAATACACAAAAAGGTGAATGGGGAAAGACACTCCTAGTATAGGTAGTACAGCTTAAAAAATAGCCTCCCTGCTGGCAAGATTTTACCTACTCTTTTTTTTAACATCTCCACACTAAAGCTTTAGAAGAGAAACCTCCCATTCAAGTTTTTGGCAATAATGCTGCACAAGTTCTGCTTTTATCCAGACTTCACAAAAAACTCCCAACTGAAGTCATGAAGTTCAACTAACATAGCAACGTATTAAAAACTCCAAAGAATAGAGGTAAAT
Source organism: Chloroceryle aenea (assembly GCA_013399075.1). Lineage (NCBI taxonomy): Eukaryota > Metazoa > Chordata > Aves > Coraciiformes > Cerylidae > Chloroceryle > Chloroceryle aenea. The sequence goes on from VWZY01004133.1 coordinate 233,015, forward strand.
CAGGATGAGGCTCGAGACTGTAGGTGAAAGTTGAAGCATATCCCAGGTCACATCTCTCTCCTCTAACTTCGAGCATTCAACTACAAGTTTAGCTTTTGCAAAGCTAAAAAGGCCAAAAGCCAGCGGCAGTGATGTGATACATCCTCACTGATGCTGTTACAGCACAGAACCTACACACACACCTCTGCATCCAAAGGGACACTTTCTTAACAGGTAGTCTTATTATAAACCAAAATAACATGACAAACTATGGAATCCATTTTTCTCAGGTTCTCTGGTGTTTCATGCATACTACAAAATTACAGAAACTTTAATTAAAAACCAAAAGTACACACAGCATGCCCTTCACTCAAACACTAACTAAAAAACCCACAGTATTACTTAAGTCACCAGAAATATTAGATCTGTCTCATGTGACTGAAGAAAACACTAGGAAAGATGACGATAGCAACCAGGCTGAAATGTGGTTAGACAACTTGACCAAGCTTTCCTTTTTTTTTGATTAGTCATTAGTGCAAAATACACATGGTTGTGTCTGCAGCAACTCTTGCACTGGCACTTCCCCATTTTTTTTTTAATTTAGAAAAACATTATTGAGGAAAATAACTAATGCTGAATTCTCACCAAGTGGGGAATATTTTCATGCATAAGCCATTTGTAGGCTTTGCTTCTAGAGCAGACAATTTTCCAGCGGTCTCCGATGACCAAGCCTTGAATCTAAAATATCACATTCTTTTACAAGGCATGGAATTTGAAAGAGATGCTAACCCAGAGCAAGACTCAGGAGAGAAACAAATCCTCTACAAAAGCCATAACAGCAAAAATGGCTGATGTGTGCAAAATGAGTTAGCGGTACATCACACTTTCACTGGTACAGAGGAAGTGAAAGGTGTTCAAACAGAAAAAAGCTATTGACATGAATCTGATAAACCCAGCCTGCCACTACTACACATGGCTCAATTAACAGTGAAAAGTGAAAGCCTCAGATTCTTAATCAACTTGCATTACATTCAGATAATGCTCATACACACTCCAGTCCCATCCTGTTCATGCCACTGTTTTTGTAGGCATAGCTAGCAAGAGTCTGGCACTATCATCATCTTGGTCAGCAAGGCTGAGAACAACTCCAGCGTAAAGAACCCTTGACACAGTCACTGCAGTCAGAGCACAGCAGGAAATCATCTACTGCTCTCAGCACTACAGAAAAGAGAGGATACTCGTGACAGATTTTGTGGAAAGCAAACAAACACTGCTAAGACTCAAGACCAGCTATAGCTCTTCAAATACCATAGCTGAAAATCTACAAACAGATTTCAAAACATTTTTTTTTCCAGCCACCATCCACATCTGCTGTGCCAAGATTGTCAGTCTGTTTCAGAACCTTAATATTTTTTTTCTATTAGGCAATGGCAATCTCAGTCAGACTGCAGGCTTTGCTCAAGGCAAGGATCGCAGGTTCAAAATTTACTTGCCCGATTGCAAATGTTCTGTTCTCATAACGATGTAGCATTTTGATTCTCAAGCAAGGCTGGCAGGTATCACTGCCCTGTAAACAAAGGCAGCCATGCCATTTAGCAAAGATGGCTCAAAACACCAACAAACAACATGCTGGTCTGGGGGAGTTTTGCTATAGGACATTCCTTCTGAATCTCAGTAAATGAAGCACTTCATTTGAAAAAGTAATTTTTTATACTGTTCTGCTCCAAAGATTATAGGCATATACTCCAGATGTTACAGGCATGTCATCCCCAAAAACTCTTTCATATTATATCATGTTCAAGCAGCTTCAGACTTTATGTAAAACTGGTGTAACCCATGGAAACAACTTCAGTAAATGACAGAAGTAAACAGTCTCACTTCTTTGATCACTTCATATGTACTCTTCATGCCCTATCCAGTTGAGTATCATATTTAGTCTATGGTGCCTTTCTAGAAACATGTGGCTCTAATAGTGGTTTCGGATAAACTTCTGGCTTCATACTGGATTTGTGGTTTTTGCTTCATGACTAATTTCACATAGCTGATCAAAATACTAAAATTGCTTCAACATTTCAGAATAAGAGTTATAATCCTAAGGCTAGAGGCTAAAAAGACTTGAACATTTAGTTTTAACTATTTAAAACAGTTTAGAGACTTGAGAAATTGTTTATTGATTCAGGCACGTTCTATTATGAGGAAAAAAAAAATAATTTGGAAAAACTTAACATTTCCATATAATCCTATTAAAGACAGGCTTCTACTGGAATGTAGACAGTCCCTGTCAAGCACAGGGAAATAGCTGATTTTACCTCTCTATACTCGAGAAAAAGATACCTCATTTTTCCTTACTCTAAGCTTAGAAGCGTATTTACTTGTCAGGGAAAATCTCACCAGGTTTTCACTGCACAGCCAGACAGCTCAGTGCTACCCCACAAGGAGTCAGGCAGAGGAGTATGTCACCTTAGAGTCACCATAGCACAGGAGCAACACAGAGCAGCAGTGTCAGCAGTTGACAGTTTGCACTAATTAGAGATGTCTACAGGAAAGCTCAACCATGTGAATTAAAAGCATTGCTTGACTTCTCTGGTGGCATTGCTCAAGCCTTAGTGAGTGCAGCTGCACGAGACAAAACAGGTTACAAACCAGAGGTTACAAACCAGCTTTATATTGCAATGATATGTTCTTTAGTCATCCTCTAGAGGTATTTTTGTTATTTCTTTTGGCAATTGTTGCCATCAATTCAGAAAACTGAACAAAGACGACCCACTAGAAGGAGCAGACAAGACTCAAATAAATCAAGAAGCTGACCAGCACTGAAGCATCCACCCAACAGAACATGAACAGTTATTTCATCCAGACACAAGCAATCTTGCATTATGAGAAATGATTCCCCTCTGCATTTGCATGCAACTGCTTTGGTATTCTACTCACTTACTAGGCATAGTTCCATCAAGGGAATAAGGATTTGTGTTCTGCCTTTATTCTCTCTTTGGATATGTAAATATCCCAGAAAGAACACAGATTACAAAAAAACCCAAAACCTACCCCATCCCACACCCTGCACCATCCAAGTCAAACTCAGACCATTAAGCACTAACTTGGAGGATATATGATTGAAGCCAAATTACTACTAGGTTAAATAGTATATGTATGTTTTATTTGGAAAACAAAAACACACAGAAAAACCCAGAAACAAACAAAACCACCACCATCAAAACCCCAACAACCTCATTAAACCCTCAAACAACTAAAAATGCACCACATGTTAAATATTAAAATCACCAATTACACAGTATTTTCTTAATTTTAGTTTGTCTTTCATTTTTGATGTCGTATTTTCTTGAAAATTTCCTTGCTAGAAAGCAAGCTATTAAAAATACTCCTCAAAGAGTCTCATGAACCTCCAAAGGCATCTTGTCACCATCACCTCATTTAGCTCTTATCTCAAAGAGCTGTACCTGAATAATCAAACCCTTTACTTTTACAGTTTAAGGAAATGAAAAGAAACTCTATACAACTCACGCCTTTGCCTAGTGCATTTGCACCACATAAAATGTTCTGCACACATTCCTAAAATGCATGCATTTCGTATTTAAAAATCTAATTACCCCTATGAATGCAGTATCATCAGACTTCCAACAGAAACACAGCTTGCTGCAATGGCATACATGAATTGCAGCAGCTGCTTAATGACCTTAAAGTACACTAAAAAAATAAGTGCGCTATGATATCCACATTTTGATTAAATATTTGCTTGGACACGCAAAGTGTAACATACTAATTCAGATGTACTGATATATATTTTTAAATTAAATTATATTTAATAATCAGTTTCAGGAAAATCATGAAACTTGAATAGCAAAGTATTTCTTTTTACAAAAATGAGATAATTCAGTGAGATAATTATTTTCAGTTTCAAGAAAGGATGAATACATACTCCGATAATGAAGCAGCCAGGTTAAGAACCTGAAAGTTGTTGGTGACAGCTTTGTTAATTCACTATACCAATTTGCTTATTTCAAGAAAGTAAGAGCAACATACCATGTGATTTCATAAATACTACCCCACATCCAGTAATAGATACCAAATTCAGTATCTGTTTTTCTTTCATGTTAATCTAATTACTTTCCTAGATTACTTCATACTACTTGCATCATCGTATCTTTACAGGAGCTAAAAGCTGTGAGTTGTTATATAGTGGGGCCACATGAATGCATTACTTAGATCTTCCTATGACAATCTCTCAGACCTAAAAACATGCCAATGCAATTTGTTAAAAAGAGAAAATAGATCCTCATTAGTCTCAAACCCACATACCTAGCTACTGTCACACCATTATCTTTGCTCCTCCTGCACCCCTCACCGCAAGAATTCCTCTTTTACATACATATACCTAAAGCTCAGCATCAAAATATAAACCTGTTTTTGTTGAGAATAATTCAAACATGTTTCTGGATGCATACTACAACTAATAGCCATCCTTCTGCAAGAATATAATCTTTCTCAAATCCCAACAGTGATAGGAGTCCCAGATTGTTCAGCTGATTAAAAAAGTAGTTTTCTTAAAGTTGGGCACCCAAAGACATTTTTCACAGTACCTCATTATACTGTTTAGAAAAATGCTTGTTATCCTAGAGAAGATTCCTGCCTCGAATCTGCATCTACAGTTCTGTCCTAATCCATCTCTGTGCAACCTCATTCCAGCTGGAAAGCCTACTGACTACTTAGACTAAATGCATCTCCAAAGTGACACAGTAATCAAGACTGGTCTGAGGAACCCTCCCTTAAAGGGGAAAGCCACCAAACAACATGAGTAAAAATTCATTTACTAGTTTGTATTTTATTAGGGATTCCCAACTTTAAGTAGTAATTTGCTAACTGTATACTTCATTTTCATATACAACCATCAGGGCTTCTAGTCTGTAACATTCAGAATAGTGTATCCTCTTTACCTAAAAATTAACTGAAAAGATTGAAGTCTGGATCACTCTCCCACCATTACTTTAGATTTACATACGTGCATCCATCTGCATTATTCATAACTGTTTCCTAAGACACCTTTCTGATGACAGAAAAGCACCTGTAGTACAGGCAAGTCTTCATCTGAGAAGGTACTCTGACACCTGAGAATTCTCAAGTGATGGAAGGCCAGCACAACAAGAGCTCCGAGATACACACAGACAAAAAGACAGTCCTATGAAAGCAGTCTCCCTCCCAAACAACAAGTTGACAGCCAAGAGCAAAAGCATTTCCATATAGACTTTGACATTTCAACTGCCTAATTTTAATGCTTCAGAGTGCTCTGAGATAGAAGTTCCACGCTTATGGTTTTGCTTCAGCAAGAGCTGCTGGTTAACACTAACTGCAGTAAGGAGAGTATTGCCTGCTCTAGTTCATCAGCTAACAACGAATACATTCAATGTAGAACCAGCAGTCTAAGCAGCTAATGAAAATGGAAATAGACAATTTCATATACTTAAAATCTGGAGCCATGCAAACGAGCTTTGGAAGATCAGCAATAACATATACCACTATTTAGATGTAAACCAAACAGCTGAAGGACTGACTACAAAGGAGAGACGGCAGTGTGGTGTTTTTACACAATCCTATTGGAAAACAGCAAAGCTTTACAGTCCCAACTAGGGGAAAGTCCCAGACAACATGAAAACTTTTGGGCAACTTTATCAGACTAGCTTTCACATCTCTGATGCAAAGCTATGCTTGCTTCATCACAGTCACAGGGAATAGATCCTGATTTTAAACACAAATGCATGTGTCCCCACGTACTCTCATCCCACTCCACCACATCACGTCGGTTAAACTAGTAAAAGGGACAGGGGTGGGCATAAGTAAAAGGACAAATACTCCTCTGAAACAGCAGACAGTTATTTGAGCTGAAGCCAAATCCACCCCCATCTTCCTCCCCCCTGCAAGTTATTTATCAAGGTTGCAGATAGGCCCTCAGAAATGGCCAGGAATCCCTGTACCAGATATTGAACATCCCCCTCCTCCCCACCTCAAACCCACATGCACCACATCAGCAGACAATTTAACACAACTAGACACAGCTCTTGCCACTATCGGTTTCAAGTCTTTTTGTAAACAATCTTAAATTTTAGATTTCACAAAATTTCAGTGTAAGTTTTTCTCTAGGTTAGATTTAGTCTTGCTTAAATTAATTTCAAGGAAAGCCGTCAATAGTTAAGTCTGTTGGTCTGCTTAAAAGAAACAATCACCCTGCAATTAGTGTTTGCTCCACTGCTGTGCCAGGATGTGTCAGTCTGCAAGAAATGAAGGCTCACTTCTACTGACTAGAATGCAGCTGACTGCACTCAGCATAGTGATTCTAGAGATTATTCAGAGTGTCACAGATCAACAAAATAATGTTACAGGCTGAGGTCTGGTGTCAGGTCGAAAGACATATCAAACAGTGAACTTCTCCAGTGTTTTCAGCATAAAACATGGGCCTCTGATGTTCCTCCTAACTGCTAGAAGGCCTATAAACAGCTTTATTATGCTACCTCTATTATGGAAGGTAGGAGTCTTCCAATCTCTGTATGAATGGAAGAAAAAGCAAATTCTTATTCACGTGGTATTTTCTGATTAGCATTCCCCGTGTGCTTTGCTGTACACAAAGCTAGACCCTTCAAATACCAGTTGTATGGAAACCTGTGTTTTATTCAGCTGTTACCTCAGCGATAGTTTCTTCCCCCTTGGTAACCTGCATATTTTCTTTCCCATTTTTTGATATGTCAGGAATATAATTAGTCCTTTATGAAATTACAGAAAGTTTAAGTCAAAATATTAAATTTATATTAAAGTAGCAATTTAATAATGCTCTCTAGCAGACAGATTTCTGTGGGCATTTAGTGCCCGAGGCACGTTGCCCTACTCTGATAAATAGGGAGATGCACATCAATAATTCTGTGAATGCTGCCATGCATATGGTATAAACATGCCATATATGGTATAAGTAGCTGCAGTTAAATCAGATGACATTCACCACTGCTGAAGAGACAACCCAATAACTGAACACCTCTGTAACTGGGAGTTGTGGCACTCTGCCCTGTGCCACCATTGAAACTGCTGCCAGAAAAGCCTCCGTAACAGCATCACTGAATGAAATGCTTGCTTGTCTGGTCTAATCCAAACAGCTTCACATTTAGAGTGATCTTGGTAAGGAACAACCAGGAAAGCCCAAAACTACTTGAAGCATTTCTCTCAGATCTTAAAAGGGGTAAGGATGCCCCAGAATACAAATGGAAAGGAAAAGACAGTTCTCCTTGGGAAAAAAAAAACAAACACAAAACCAAAACCAAAAACACAACATAAAAATTACCAGCCTTGATTTGTCAAGGACAAGGGCACATCCTGTGCCAGCAGGCTCAACTCTGCTGCCCTGAAGCTATTCTGCTCCATTTACTGGAGTACATTGGTTTATATAAGCATGTACTAAATACAGAGAGGAAGCTTTATACTGACTGATTCTGAAAGACATTTTTGTACTATTATGCAAACAGGGGTAAAATTTAAGATTTAAAAGCAAAAGCTGTAGAAAAGAAAGATAGCTGATGTAAGAGCACACCAGAACAGCTGTATGGAACACAGGTAACATCACTCTGGGAAGAAAAGCAAACATTTTAAGTCATTACAATAGCAGACAAACCTTTTCTTCTAAGCTGTAATCTGTGCTGTAACTGGCATCAAAAATACTACTAAATATCAATGATAGCAATACTTACCTTACACCTATAAGTAGAGCTATCAGCATTGAACAAATAGGATCTGCTATCATTAGACCATAATTCTGCATCAATATAGCAGATATGATTACACCAATACTTCCGAGCGTGTCTGCAACAATGTGTAGAAATACACCTGTAAGAGATGAATTGATATTGTTACAACTTGGTATTCTTAAAGCTAATGGAGTATTTCAAAGACAGTTTACAGGGAACAGTTGCAAGAACTATACAACACGATTTATGCTTGTTAGACTTGTGGTCAATTTTTCATCAAACAGCCAGAAAATGATCACAGGACTGGTATGTATTTGAAGAATACAGAGCATTTGAAGAATGTACATTATTTTATGCAGAGCAGCAAGGGGCATTTCCTGGCATGCCTATCAACTTAACCAGTGATTAACAGATGTAGCTATTTTTTTTTTTTTCAATACCCACTTATATTACAGTAAATAAACTCACGTTCCCTGGTGCCTACAGACAATGTTAAGCACCATGTAAGATGGAAACAGCTCTGTAGAGCTCTGAAAGATGGTAATGTTTCCTCAGCTGTATCTGGTAGAAGTTACTTGGCAAAGAAACCCAGGACAAATGATTGTGAGAATTGAACAAAGCTGCAGACATGAACAACTTCACTCTTATTTTGAAAAATAACACACTACCTTGAAAGACAAAGAAACAAGCACTTTGAAAGTAGCTAAAATTTAGCCTTTGGAGCTCTCTGCTGGCAATGATGGGAACAGTCATTCAGAAACAGCTTTTTGAACATAATTCTTCAGACTGAGATAATCCCATCTCACAAAACCAACTTAGAACCATAAACTAGCTCTTAAATGATTTTTCTGAGTCTACATTTGTACTGGGTCTGGCTTGGATGGAGATCTAAGAATAGTTGCTTTTACACTTCTAGTTTCCTTCCAGTCCCACTGCAGCAGTATGCAAGCAGCTGCTGGCCAGGGTCAACCCACCACAGTATTGAAAAGTTTAAATTAAATTATATAAAATTCAGTCTTTTTAATATGCTTCAATTCAAATGTGCCTTTCATGAAAAGGCTGACTTTTGACTATCTTCTGCTGAACTAGTAAGTATCCATATGCATAATACAGTACACTATAAATTCTGGAAGACGTTGAAAAGGTTCCTTTTCAAGGACTATAAACAAGCCAGAAAATTCATTCAGTAAGAGAAAACAGTATGTACATTTGAGTATGCCAGATGACAACTCTTACATTACATAACTGTCTCTAACTTCTGAACACTTGCAGAAAAACAACCAAAAAGTT